>BSAI01000089.1:4577581-4781155 GCA_036245035.1 Adrianichthys oophorus | reverse complement strand
ATGTATTAATAACTGTGGCATAAACTTTGCTAACTTTACTAACTTTAAATGTGGCAAAACTTTACTAAAGTGAAGTGTGGCATAACCTTTTCAATGTAAAGTGTAGAGTAACTTTACTAACTTTAAATGTGGCAAAACTTTACTAACTTTTCTAACACTTCTAGCTTTATTAATAAACTGTGGCATAACTTTGCTAACTTTATTAACTAAAAATGTGACCTAACTTTACTAATGTGAAGTGTGGCAAAATGGCGCAAACCCGCATTTGCTTTAGGATCATCTAGATTCACGATAATTGCGTTCTTGGTTCAAGATTCACAGTTGGTGATGGTATGTAAACAATGCAGATAAATTTATGGTGTTAAAAATGAAAATCAGGTAAGCTAGGTATGCTATTTCTTCCTCCGAGAAAATGAGGATTTTTGCCCTCCTTATCATAGTCAAATCAGTGTTTTTAGTAAAAGAGACCATGTGAAAATCTAAAGACTTCTTAGAGAATTCTTTTCATGAAGGTGTTGTTGCTGAAAGGGCTTCCTGAATCATTAGATATACCAAAGTTTCTGCGTTCATTTACAATCCTTGCGGTAAGCTTTATCTCTTCTGAGGATTTAACTACTTTAAAGACATGATCTGATCTGAAGGTGAACACAGGACCACAGAGGAATCAAACTATTTTCCTTTTTTAATCATCTTAAAAGCGTGTGCACTTTAAAGAGAAAATTATCAGTTCAGTTTGCTCCAAGAGAAGCTAAAGACACAGTAGCTGTGGGTGTGGGGGACTCCCTTCACACTTGTCTAATGTCCTGAGCCCAATGAGCTGGACTGATGTGCGATGCCACGTCTGACAGTGACTGACAGAGCCTGTAATTGCCGTGTTCGCTTTGGGAGACGAGCAAACAGCCGTGGTGGGACCGTGTGTTTGGAACATGCTGCCATTTCTCAATTACCTTGAAATCCAACTCTGGATATTACATTATCATACACAATGGACACGGCCCGCCTGAATGCTTGAGTGCTGTTAGCTTCTTGACTAATGGAAGGGATCACTTCCATCCGTGGCGTGATGGCGTCATGACAAAAAACACCTGCTGTAATCCCAGAGTGTTGTAACTGATGCTCACCACTTGTTTTCATTACTCCAAAAGTTAATTAGCTAATTATGTCCCTCTATCTCATCTGTACACTTCATATTAGTTTGGATGGCTTCTTTGTTCAACACTGAGCGGTTTGGCATAAATGCAACGCTTGCAGCAAAAAAACAAACCTTTGGTCAAAATGCAACATAAGCACAAGCCTTGTTTAAAGATGCAGTTTAGTGAAAGAGGATTGGAATCAGCAAAAACAGGATAAAAAGTAGGAGAACTAATTGTGCAAACTCACCCAACTTTTTACTCACTGGATGAATAACTGCTGATCTGTTACTGCGTTCGGGAATTTTTCTCTGTTAGTTTGGATTGTTGTTCCTGTTTGGCTTAATGCAGGTTTTAAAATAATAAAATGAAACGGGAGTAAATGAACGTTTACTCTGATACTTCTCCTCAGCCCCTGCGACAGACTGGCGACCAGTCCAGGGGTGTACCCTGCCTTCGCCCATGAGTAGCCGGGTTAGGCTCCGGCAACCCCGTGACCCCGAAAGGGATAAAGCGGATTGGAAAATGAATGAATGAATGAATGACTTCTCCTCAGACCTCAGGCCACAATAGATTTTTCAAATGTAATTTGAAAGCAAAGACTTATAAAATAAGAATTATAACATTACTTTGCAACAGTATGAAGCTGAGTTAGCAGAAAGTAGGCTCAAAGTGAATTTATTTAGATGTAAATTAACCTTTTTTACCTTTGTATTACTAAAATAAAATGTAATTTCTAATTTTTAAAAAGGCTAATAAAAAATAACAATGACAGATGTTATTTTATGTAAGGGTTAGTTAGTATTAGGTGGTATTTGACGTAGTGTCAAATATTAAAGTGAAATAAAAAATAAAATAAGGATAAAAATCACATTTATGTTAACCTGGTTAAGAATTCTTCTGCGCTTTTTTTTTTTTTAAATAAAATCTTTTTTGCATTGAAAATAAATTTTTTGTAAACTAAAAGTAAAACTTTCCTAAATGTTACAGTTTCTTTTGTCTGTGTTCACAGAGAGTCACAGATAATGTATACGATGCTAAAGAGCAACAAATCCATGAAAATAAAAAAAAAAGCCACAATGGAAGTGGATTATCGGGAATTGCTTTTGCCGATACACCAGAAGTTGGACATTTTAGCTGTCAGGTGTATTTTTGTTCCAGGCACTCAGTACCTGTTGGTAGTTGTGCTTGTCTGGGGTAGACACTGATCTGAAGGGAGAATGGGGATGAAGATAGTACATGGAACTGTGTTTTGCTGAATATGGGAAGTAAGCTACACAACTCAATTCTCCTCTTGTTCTTGGTCTTTCTGCACACTGGGCTTCTCCGCGTCAGCTGAAGCTAACAATAAACCGGCATCCTCCAGTTTACCAGGGGCAACGCAGCCTAGCCAAATCACACATTAAAAATGACGCAGTGACATTGAACACCAACATCTCTTCTTACTTTCTCGTTTGTTTTCCAACTTGTACTCCTGTTCTTTTTTCTCCTTCTCACAGCAGGAAAAAACAATCTCCATTAATCCACTTCTGTGGTGGCTTTTTTTATTTGCAATGATTTTTTTCTTTGAGGAAGCGTTTCTTTTTATTTGCAGCTTTTCCTCCTATTTGCTGAGTTGTTTTTTTTTTTTCTATGCGATGGCAGGTCTCGGCCACCGTACAAATAAGTGAGGCAAACACACCATCCTGTCACACACGTCAATCAAAGTAGTGCCCTCCCATCGAAGCCAAGCGTCGATGATCTTAGATTAAAGACTGGGCGGTTCCCTGTCAATGATCCCAGACTCAGTTCATTTCTAATGAACTCCTACCGCTCTGCAGAAACTATGTCCTAGAAAATCACACAGGTTTGTTTTGGCTAAAAATGACATAATCACAATTAAGAGACCACTGGGAACGATTTTGAAAACACATGATCAAATGTCAGCTTCCTTTTTTGATAATAAAGCTGGGCCGTTTACATTACAAACAGATCCAACCCCCTAGTTGATTTTTGGCAAATTGATTTGAACGCACAAACTTGTCATAACTCTCACTGTTTGTTCCAAAAAATATAAAAATAATTTCACTTTCAAACTAAGAGTTCTCACAGACTTTTGTGAAACATTTTGTAAAGATTTTCCAAAAGGTTGGTCCAAATCTGATGGAAACTAAAGTGCAGGACGGTAAGAATTTGAAAAGTAACTTGAAAAGAGTGAAAGAGCAGAAAGTGCTAAGCCCTCTTTCCTGCAAGTCATGATAGGTGAAAGCATATTAAACAGCAGAAACATATATGGGCAGATAGATGGGGTATCAGCCTGTGTTGTTAACATTTACAGCTCCTGTTCCTGAGGGAGAGAAGTGATCACCAGTGAAATCACCCTCATAGATTTGAATGCTCCAACTAAAAATTGGAACATATACTACAGGCAGTGATTTGAGTCGTTTTATGTCTTCTCATTGGCGAGGCTTGGATCTAGCGGGCATGAAGATCTGGGCATTCGCTGGGAGGAAGGAGGAAATCTGCAGAGGCAAATTAGCATTTGGAGCGTCCCGCATCCCTGACGAGAAGCACGAGAAAGCAGCACTAATTTGTATAAATATCAAAATTCCCGGCATTAAAAGCTTAATTACCACAGCAAACACAGCAGTGATAAACTGTACATAATTCCAATTCTGCAGATGACTGTTGTTTCCGCCAACCAGAAAAATGATCCTTAGCATCCAGCTGTACTTCTAGATTCACGACGAAGAGGAGGAGGAGGAGGAGGAAGGTACTTGTAATTCAGAATATTTTTTTTTCTGCAACTTAGCAAGTTTTCATCTCTCAGCAAGGGACATTAAATCCCAGCTGGTCAGATTCTCCACTCCTGATGCTCGGCTTCAGACATGAAACAAACTACTGCAGAAATGAAAGCAGCTCTCAGAGCTGTGGAAATCCCCCTCCTACAAGAGTCCATTAAAAATTCATGCTCAAATAAATCTTGGTGGTAATGACAAGTTTTTACCATATTTTTCTTGAACTTTTAATGTACCCAGCCCTTGCTTCAAAGAGAAAATTAAATATTAAGACTATTATCTAAGCTGCTCTCAATATTATTCAAGCTTGGCTTATTTATGTGGTATGGTAATAATTATGTTATATAAGTCAGTTTTCCTATTCTGAGCTAACAGAAGAAGGTGGCTGCTTTGCAGTTTTGCAACCAAAAATGAGTAACCTAATTCATATATTTGCTGCAGTAAACCCAACAAGATCCTGCACATTTACTTTAGCAGTTCTAGCTGGAAATGTAAATATATTTTTGATTTATGACTGCAGGGGAATAGATCATGTTCAATACAGTGTATGTAAGGAGTAGCTCAATTTTTGGCAGGGACCCATACATACTCAACATAATTTGGTGCATTTGTATTAAAAAAAAAAAAAAACAAACAAACAGTGAGTTATCTGCTCTGATCGAGAGGAATCACCTAATGAGGATCTCCCCTGTTTACCCAGCAGTGAGACGGTAAATACTCTGGATGACATTTGGGGGGGGGCGTTAGTGTGCTCAAAGCGGAAGTAGAGGCTCAGATGAATTTGTCTCACAAATGCTCCTGGAGTATGTGTTGTCGACTGCGCTTCGGCGAGGCCCTGGACTGGGATTTGAGTGTGACTGAAGCCAAGCAAAGCATGCCAGATCACTAATTGCACAATTTAAAACCAAAGTCCCTGGCAGCTTGTCGTTTGAAATGGAGAGAAGAGCCACTGCGTAATCGCTGAGCCTGACACAGATCTGCAAGGCTCTTCGCCGAGGAGCCCCAGTTGCACATGGCTGCAAGTTCAGAGGCAACAGCCAACGTGCGCGCAGGCGGGCGGACGCCATTGGCCATTTTCTGCCGCAGCTGTAATGGAGACGCTTTTATGGCGATGTGATTGGACGAGGGAAAAGCTTTAAACGCTGGTGCATTGGCAGCAACTTTACCTTCCTTTAATTGCTCATTTTAGCAAGCAACTGTTGCTCACAGTTGGTGGCGCGCGGCAGTTTGTCTGGTGAATTGGAAGCCTCTCAAAAGCAACTGTGTGGTTATTATGCTATTAAACTTTACATTCATCTTGCTCTAATCCTAATGCTTTTTTCCCCGTGATATTAGGCGCTTGCTAAAGTCTGCAAGAATTAAATTACACCTACTTTGCCTGGTTTGTGAAAGAAACGTGACAAGAGGAAGAATCAATCTCGTGACGTTCCACTTCTGAAGCCACTAAAAACTTCAGGAAAATACTGAACCTTTTTATTCAAACACATCCGGTTCCACTAAAGAAATAGTTCACAAGGATCTGAATCAGTTCTAAATTCTAAAATCAACATCTGTGTGTTGATCATTCAACTTTAGTAATCTGCATTATATGAGTTGGTTCCAGCTTAGTTAGTCTGTGAAACAAAAGGTTGCTGGTTTCAATTCCCACCATTACACTGATAGTCACTGTTTGGCATTAGCGCAAAGGCAGCCCAACTTTAGACCCAAACATGTAGAATCTGGGAACTCCAAAGGAAAATCTTTAACTTCTAGATTAAAGCACGTTCAAAAAAAAAACCTGGACCCCAAAAAAAACCACTAGGGGCCTCAGTTCTCTCACTTGTCATTCTTGACTTTTTATTGCTGTCTGTTAGATTCAACATACATTCAAACTATTTCATTTGGTATTTCATCTCAAATTGAGAATTTAAAGGTTTTTTTTTTTTTTTTTTTTTTTTCAAAAAAGCAGCTCAGGTTAAAAAAAAGACAGTCTTAAAAAACATGCCAGTTTTCTGGTTTTTCGCACCCATTAGCTTCTTTTTCAAAAGACCAGTGGGGGTAAAGCTCATATTGGACCAAGATGGTTGCAGTTTCTTTCTAAGTGCAACATCTTTTAACTTGGATAAGATTTTGCAAAACATTTTTCATTCATTAATTAGCCCAGAATTATTTTTTGAAACCCTAACAAAGGTTGTTTTGATCATTCTGAGAATTTCCTGTTTTATTCTGTCCTTAATGCTGTATATCAGATTAAAGCATTTTTAACATTGTTCATGAGCTTTACAGTTTGTTTCTGCTTTGTTAATTAGACCCACACATGCAGTTTTAATGCAAAGAACTAAAAAAGTCATTGAGCTCATTTAGCCTTGACTTGGAATGAAGTTAACCATGAATGTGTCTGTGTTTCTTCCATGCATTGAAACCCCGTCTTTGTGCAGTCTCCATTTGGCTTACTGTTGCAAAATAAAGAGGAAAAAAAAGCACCTAATGTGTCTCAGTCCAGCAGTCTCACAACATTAACTGTTTACTTGTCTCAGAGAGCTATTGAGCGATCAGCCGCTGCACCAAAGCCCCAAACTGCTACAGTATAGTGGAAGAGCGGAGGGCCCAATCTCCCCTCAGAGCTGCTAATTACTTGTGCAGGAGTGCTGAAGCAGTGAGGGGAATTTCTAATTTAAGTTAATGTAAACAACTGCTCCCATTGCAGAGTTCTGGAAGTTTTTGTTGGAAACCGGCAGTCAAATCCACTCTAGATTTCTTTGTTAGATTCTAAAGAAACCTGAAACTTCACAAAGATGTTTGTAGAAACGTGACTTTAAAAAATGTGCTTCTGTTCACTTCCAGTAGATTTACAACTAAATATCATTATGTAGTTATTTTATTCCATGCATGTGATCCAGATCCAACTGTCACTTAATGGTAGTAGATTGTAGTTTAAAAAAAAGAAAAGAAAAAGGATTATTGGCTTACAAGTGTCAGACTAGTAAGATCAGAATTGTGCATTTGGTTTGAATTCTAGTGACATTGCCTTAGTTCATGTTCTGTTTCCAGCATCGGTCACTCCAGGTTTAGGTTGTCAATCCTCCACAGCTGTTTTGATTTGTGTGGCTACAGGCCATCCATGGGTGAAAAATAGTCAAACCCGTACGGGGCACGGGCCAAATATCAAGCTCATAGACTGCTCAGCGAACCCATAGAGAAAAAAATGTTCACGTACGTTTTTTTTCAGCGTGCAAGCTGCTTTTCTCTGCTTTACAGTTTGTTGGAATTATGGAAAAGCTGAAGAGTTACAATAATTCAAAGAGCGTGAACCCGAAAGCTAAAGCTTGATTGTTATGGTTTAACAGAAAAGGACCAACAAGGTGGCTCCTCCTCATCTGGAGAAGCTCTTGGACTTTATTGGAAAACCTCTACAACAGTTTCACCTGCTGGGATTTGAGTATTTGCACCTTGAACTGTAAGGTGACACTCCTGTGGTGATGTCATTGCAAGTTTTATGAAACAATTTCATTAGAACAAATTTTACTTGAAACACCAAAAGAGCAATTTGGTTTTTCCAAGGTAACAATGTGAGCGTGTATTTTTGTCTTCACGGAAACAGATCTGATTAAAAATAAATAAATTAGAAAAGCAAATGCAACAAACAGAAACTCACACATTGTGGACCAAACGTTTAATATCAAATTACCAAAAATCTGGTAATTCAAGGGTTTAAATTTTATGTTTTGCCGATTATAGAAAACTAACATTCAATTGGAGAAAAAGAATGGCAAATGTTACTGTTTTTGTTGTATTTGCACATGAACTCAATTATTCTTTTGTTTTTTTTCTTTTTTTGGATTTGAATTGTGGTTTTGTGATTCTAAAAATTAATTCACACCTATAATGATCCTGTAGCCGTGATGGTGTACAGACACGTCACATTGATACTTCAAATATTGATTATGCTAAAAACAGGGTGAAGCTCCTAAAAATTGATGTTGAAATGCCGGGTAACGGTCACTCATCTCTACCATGAACTCGCTGGGTTCTAGTGATCAGTTTCAGGACGAGCCCTTGGGGATTACATCTCCCTCTCAGTCTGCAAACAGAGCCTCTCATTAAGTGTTTGGCGCTTGTTGAAAGCAAAAGCCAGATATTGAACTACAGGGATTATTAATGGGCAGCAGCGTTTCCCACATACCATTACACAGTCAGTCTCAGCAACAGACTTCTTCCTAAAAGCCTCTGAAAGTGTTTACATTGGCTGGTCTTCAAGAAAAATATCTCCAAATCACCTTTTATGTATTCAGATTCAACATCAAATTATCTCCCCCCCACAGTGTAAAAACATTTCCTGCCCCTCCGAACCTGGGAAGTGATGCTACTCTCTTTGCTATTAACTGTTAATTGTAATCTGCTTGACAATTGTTCTCTTAATGAAGAAATGAGCTAATTATACCCCAACAGCATTCGCTTTAATGTTTTATATGCCGTTAGGAAGCCGAACAGTCGGAATTTTCTTAGAATATTCCACAAACAGAACTTCAGCGTTCCACATTTCCTCAAAAAGCTCCTGGAAAATTGGAAAATGTGTTAACCTGGTAAAACTGGAAGTGAAAGGAATTATTTGAGCCTCCAGGAGCCTTTCAACCCAACACGAAGTGGAAACAGACGTAAATCAAAAACCTTTGGATTGTGGTTTTCCTAACCTTTTAGCCTTAGACTTTTCTAGGACTTTGGCTGAATCCGAATTCTTCCCCTACCCCTCCAATTGTAGGGGGTTTTGGAGCCAGACGCCAGCTCGGACGAGGAAAACAAAGACGTTCATGGATCTATTTGTCTGCAAGTGGATGCATCAGAATGGAGTGGAGCAGGGAGCTTGTGGCTTGCCATACTAGCTTCTACGTCAAAAATAAGAACTTTTCCAACAGCATTTTTTGGTCTGCTCCTGCTTCACAACGATTTGAAAAAAGAAACACTCAAAAATGCAGTTTTGAGTCTAATTATCTTTACAAATATCCTCCATCACCAGAAAAATACTACAAGAACATGTTAAAAACACACACAACACCATTTTCAGAGTGGGTCTTCATGCTCTGTCTACAGAGGTGTTGTGCTATGACCTCCTCCCAGAAGATCAGTGTTTCTACATTTAAGCTGCTCGTTTGGAATCCCTGAAACCCGAGCTTAAAGAAGCGTCTCGTTTTAAAATGTTTTCTGTAACTGAAACCAACCAAACATCTGACCCCGTTAATGTAAAAAAAAAAAAAAAAAAAAAGAAGGCATCAGAACTGGCACACCTGTAGGGCCGGCTGAAAAATGTTTTATGCTCAAATCGATAAGTTGCTCCTCACTAAGTGCAGCCATGGCAACTTCCCAGACCTGAGGTTTGTGGAGCTGGAAAAATGTTGGAACTTTTGCAAATTCATCTCAAAAGGATAAAAACCACAGTGGCGTCCTTAGTCAGCATTATCTAAAACAGCATTGAAAGGAAGGACAAAGACATTTCTAGGATTCTCTTGGGTTTCTGTTATCAAACAACTAACTGTTCATGACTTAGAACTGCCTGACCCTGAACCACAAACCATCCAAACATTCTACATCTGCATGAAAGTAAACAGTTGTGTGTCACAGGAGAAGGCTAAACGCTAGTTTATTTTCATGCAATAGCATGCAAATATTTATCAGACAATCTTTGGTTGCTTTGGCCCATTCTTTGGATGTGGATTTCATCAACCAAAAGCAAAAACAAACAAAAAAAACTTTAATGGAGCGTTCTCTCGAAGACCTCGTTCATTCATGTTTTCAAAACATGGATCTTTTCTTCCAGGTTATTCCCAGATTTTACAAACTAGAAGGAAGTTGGAGGGTTCAGTTGTCAGGCAGAAACCACATCCGTCTGTGAGACTTGACTTAAAACGTATCCATGAGTGTACATATCATTGTTGCACTTATTGAACCGCTGCCACACCCTAGCCCTCAGAAAGGTGTTTTTACTGGCTGCTTACTGACCATACATGAAAATGCTGCATGGACCTGGTGTGCACGTGTTACACAAGTGCCCATAAGATGCCTGTAGGATGTCCACACACATTACACTGGTTGTCAGTCAGAATACATGCAAGGGGGGGTGCACGTATCGCATGAACAGCACTAATCCTGCACAGTTTGCAGAATTTGGGGGGGTTGAAAACTTGACAAATCTGTCCAACACGCCTGCATCTCACCTACCCCCCCCCTTACGCGTTGTTTAAGTGTGCACTTATTCACGGTGCCATTTATCGGCCGCTCAGACAGGCTGCACTGAAATGTATTTGTCTGGACTGCAGTGATTCAAACTCAACTAAAACAACCTTAAAACATTTGAAATAAACTGAATTATGAATCTTTCATTCTTTGAGTTGTTGCTTCATAACTAAACTTAATTTAAATGAATTTAATTGCTTGACTCTCTGAAACCAGCTGCTATAAAATGGAGTTAATAGGAAATCTCTATGAAAGGATATTTTTCACAGCATCTCTGTGGGAATTTTCTTTATTGGCTAAAAACTGTTCGTGGGCTTAAAAAAGTCATTAATTGTTGTCTACGCGTTCTTTAAGTTTAAACTTTCACTTTTATTAATACTGTGATTTCAATAAATTTCCGTTTCAGATCCTTTCAGGCCCAGAACAAGAATTAAAAATGTAAGAAAAACACTTAAAGCTTCCAAGAAAGGGAAATCTAAAACCTAAAGAGCTACGATAAGACAGACATCGTTCTGTCTTCATAATATATAATAAAATCCATGTTTTACTGCTGGTAGAATGTAACTCTACGGGGCATTAAACTCTCATTTCCTGTTATAGCAGCCTTACAGGTTGAGGCAATTCTCCACTGGCTATTGGGAGGAGCTGTAAACATTATTACTATTGAGGCCAGATTGTATTTTGGCGAGAACATTAGCAAAGAGGAAACTTACTCATCGCCCCGGTGAAATGAAACAGCCGTTTTTTCTATGTGACTGGCCAGAATATGCATTCACAATCAGGAAGGTTTGAGACGAAAAAAGGGGTGGAGCCAGACACATGAGTGCTCACTTCAGCGCCACAAAGTAAGAGGAAAGGAAGCAAGGAAAGGAAGAAAAAAGAAAATAAAAACACTGCCCTGAAGTCAATTCCTCACTCGAGGAACATCCGTCTCTGATCTGGGAGCGTTCTTGCAGCGCCGGCATAACAAGAGTGATGCAGCACTGAGGGCCATGAATTAAAAAGTCAATATGTAAAACCATAGAGGGATGCCATTTTGAAAAAGTATTCTATCAATGGAAATCATATTAACATGATAAAGGGCGGATTGGGAGACAAGGGCATTGATTCAGATGCTGCTCCGCGGCCCGCCGTGTCCACCTCAAACATGTTAATGACTCGCACCGCAAAAAACTAGAGGAGGTGCGAGGAGACGACGTGAAGTGCGTCTGACTGTGAAGAAAAGGGGGGAGTCAGAGCAACAGGAGAGCAGCAGCCCCCTGCTGAGCTGCAGCTTTCAGCGTTGCATCAGGTGCCGTTTTCACCGCACTTCAAGCTGCAGGGTCGCCTCGGAAAGGTGGGCGACTCCCGGAGAATTTTTTGTGGCGACTCCGGAGTGAATCCAATTAGAAGGAAGCTTGGGAGGCAGAGATGAAGTGCTCGTATGCCAGCCAGAGACGGCAGAGGACTCGCCCCCTGTTGACCATGACTACAGACACATCGCCTGGGGGAGGGAGCATCCAAGGAATCGCATGTGTGTGCACACACAAAGAGGGGGTGACATGAAAGCAATAAGGCATTGCTGCCAGGCCAAACAGATGAATTACTTATCAAAAAGGCACACAGCAGACTGGCTAAGTCTGCAACACTCTGACAGCTCCGGCATTATCAATTCACCTTCAATTAGCTGTCCTTGGCACCGCCCGCCAACGGGCCCCCGACAGCGGGAACACATAAGCTCATTGGAAGGAAAACCGCGCTCACGCTTTTGAAGAATTCAATTAAAAAAGAGGCTAAAATGAAGCAAAAAAATAACAGAAACATTTCCTGCAAAAAGGATGAAAGCAAAGGGATTATTTTCAATGCCACAACAGGAAAAGGAAACATAAAGGGGAGGAAAAAAAGAAAAGCAATTCCTTGGAGTCTGATGGCACAGCACCTTTGTTAAATATGAACTAATTAAGTGGAAAAATGAAACTGTTTCATCTTCATTAGTATCAGACAACAGGAGTATGAAACATAATTGAGAGTAGTTCCACTTTAATAGAATGAACAGAAGTCATTTGGTATTGAAATGTGCGCGGCGATTTAGCCAAAAGAAAGTGTATTATTAGATTTAATAGAATACCTGCACATGATCAATGCTCGGAGCACAGGTGGTAGTTTGTCTCTGGTTCTTCAAATGATTAGGCCGACGAAATAATGGCCAGCCGGATTTAGGTTGCTCCTGCATTGATTACCAGCAGCGGTCCATTTTTCATGAATTGGAGCTCCACAAATCATTTATTAAGCCTTCGCACACGTGACAGAACAAGTGGTGGACTGTAGGACTGCGAACAGCCGAGGCCCGTCGATGATGATGACAAATAACTCCCGGCTAAACAAGCGACTCGACCAAAAGTTTGCGACTTAAAAAAAACAGAATCCTGCGTGATTGTTAGGGTTTTCCCTCCGGACTGTTGGAGAGACGATGCTGGAATTCTTTCTGGCATTATTGTGGTTTTAATGTTTCAATCTGCCCTGGATTTTAAAGCTCTTCTGATGCTCCTGAGTTGGGAATAAGAAATTATTTTTAAAATTAAACAAAAGCATTTATTATTGTCTACAACTGGGATTCAAACATCCATTAATTTTTTTTCCTTTCTTGCTGTTCTTAAATAAAAACTTCCAACACACACAGAAACTGTCTTTTGTGTTATCTTATATACAATATTAAAGAGGATGAACTAATCAAACAAATATGACCTCTTAGAGAACTTTTGGTGTCAATGAACATAGAATGAAGTATAAAAAAACAGGAAAAGAAAAGTGGCTTTTCCTTATCATCAGAGAGATTTAAGACTTTTGCTAGCGGACCCAAAGAATCACCAACACTTGACCCTGACAACTACATGAAAATGTTAGCTACAGCTGAAGCTTTAGTCCCAACTGCCCTATAGGGTGGACATACAGCCTGTCTGCAAGTGAAAATGGTCAAACCTGTGCAGGTCACAAGCCATGGATCGCTTAGTGAACCCGTAGAGAGAAAATGTTTGTGAACATTTTTTCTACGGTCATGCTGTGGGCAGCAGGTCATAGTGAACCCTTATTCAGACTGGGAACATTTGGTTTGCCTAAAATGAACCAGAGTTCGTTTCCCACTGATAATCCAGAACAACAAATCTTCGGTCTCTGGTCTGGGAACCGCTCTCTGACCCCATCTTTCAAGGTGGTCTCGGTTTGCTTTCAATCAGACTGAGCTCTTGTTCAAACAACTAGACCAAAACAGACACCGAAACCGACACTATGGGATGTAAACAGATTGGCAGAGCAACAATAAGACACAGCAACTCACTGAAATGTGTTCAGATGAATTCAGGCTCATTAAAACAACTTGTAACATGATCGCATCGATTCTCACACTGTTTTCCCATAAACACTTATCAGCGCAACTTATTAGCCGTCGTCTCCTCAGTAACCGCCTTGCAGCATGCCTCCACCGTGCCAAAGCAGCAGTAATAGTGTTGTATCTCACCTTGATACAGATGATCAAAATATGTCAGTGAAATGTAAAGTTGGAAGAAATCCCAACAAGGACTGCAAAGCGCAGGACTTCCATTATTTTTTCTCCAGTAGCTTTGCCCCGCCCTCATAATTCCTGGCCAATATCTGAAATAATCTGCATTCACATGGCTTTATTTGTAGGATTTAATTCCAATCAGAAACCAAGATTAGATGCCAATCTGAACTCAGACCAAACACAAGGTTCAGGACTCGATCCAGACCAACGAACTTTTCCAGTCTGAATGCATCCCAAGTTGAAGCAAATTCTGAGTTTGTTTGCATGTCGGGGAACATTGGTGCAAATGTGATTATATACTTGCTGACTCATGAAACCTAAAATGTTTCGAATATCCTGACAAATCAACCAACAATATCAGAAAAGCTTCTCATCAATAGAAAGTACCTTCTGTCTGTGGTACAGGGGCGTATTGTGTTGGCAGTATTGAATGTTAGTTTTAGGCCTCTTTATGCTAATCTTCAGCTGATGCAGAAACTATCAATCAATTATTTATTTTTAAACTACTTTTTATGCAGTAAAATTCAGCCTGAAGTGCCTTTCAGGGCAGAAAAACATAAAACCTCACCCCCCCACGTGCAAACGCAGGAAATTAGATGCAGAGAAAACCAAAGACAATCTTCTGATTGCCTTTCTTTCTAATCGTGGGGTGTTCATTTTTAGTCAAGGGGGTCCTGTCTTTTTATTTCAGATGTTCCCATTCCACCTGCTACTAAATCAGACCCCCCCACCCCTGAGAGAGAAGCAGTGGGAGATTAAAGAGAGAAGGCAGGACTTTGGCCCTGAAGACGAGGCTGGGAAACCCCTGATCTAATGGTTATGAGCAGCACTAACTTAAGGCAATGACCAGACCTGGAAGTTGATCTGAAGCGTCTCAAAGCTCTACCTCTCTGGTACATCTGTTAGCGGCAGCTAACCGTTTGGTGAACGGGTCCCCTAGCATCTGCGTTTATAGCGTTTGACTGAGATGTGTGCATAAACTGAAACGGATCGGAACCAGAACCTGTTTAGGAGAAGAAAAATTGGAGGCTTGATCCCAGCTTCACTCCAAACATTGACTGTATTTGAGAACTGGACTGAGTATGATGTCATCCAAAAGAAAATGGTTTATTCCGGCTCCAACCAAATGAAGTCAATTTTGTCGCCATTTTTTCACGACACAGAAGCTGCTATGTTGGATGGAGCAAGACATTGTCATCAAGCTGTGATTGGTCTGGGTCAATGTTTCTATGGGAACCACTCTGGTGAATCAGGAGTGAGCAACATCCATACCACTTGAAATGAAAGCAGGTTACAGAAAATCTTTAAAACGTTTCAAATTTTGGACGTGGGGGCCAGTAGACTCCACTTATAACTTGTTGTTGTAGGAAACACCGCTCCAAACGTGTTCATATAGGACGGGATGTAAGACTCCAGGTCTGAAGGGCCAACCTCTTTCTGTTTTTTCTGTTCTTTCATTCATTCATTTCAAGAGCACCTTCCACAATCATAGACGGAGGCCCAAAGTGTTATAAACAATGCCAAACTAATAAATAATACAATGATAAATCATGATAAAGGAGAAAAAAACTTAAACAAGAAAAAACAAAAATTAAAAAGTCAGCTAGGCAGACATGAAGGCCTGGTGATGGAGGAACAGCTTAGCTGAAAAACTCTCCAAGAGGGCAGCCTCTCTAATAACTGGTGGCAGTTTGTTCCAGAGTTTAGGGGCAACACAGTAAACGGGCAGTCCCCCCCGGAACATGAATTTGGCTCTCGGAACCCAAACACTGGTCTAAAGAGCGCAGGGACTGTTGGGGGAATGTTTTATAAACAAGCTAGCAAGGTAAGCGGGTGTGGTACCTGCAAGTGACTTAAACATAAAAACGAACATTTTTAACAACAATCAAATATTTGGAATATTTATCTGCACCTGACTACCCAAATCAAGTGTGTTTGGCCATTAGGAAGCTACAGTAGCAGGTGAAAGCATGTTTGACATCGGCTCTCCAGGCCTGGAGTCGGACACCTGTAATGTAGGACAAATGAGTTTCCATGAAGATCAACCAAACTGCATGTAGAAAGCTTCAAAGCAACAGAGTTTTACTCAAAGTGCAGTGTTGGGGGTGTGGGCGGGGCCTCAGCAGCCCTTTCACTGCAAATGTTTGCCACAGGGCCTGGAAGAGAATCCATTTATGCTTTGGGCTTAAGGAATTCCTCCACACATGTGGAAAAAGGCAATCAGTTTTCCAGCTGGTTGTGTGTACTGGAGCATCGTCAGAGGTTATTGTCTCAGCAGAAAGACTGGAGCCCTGAGAGGAGGATCACGGCCAAACTGGGTGTAGCTTTGAATGACGCAGCACCAGCCCCACCCGTGCGCACCAAAGCAACATGGCCACTTTAAAGAAAACACGAGGTCATTACAGCGCTCGGCCTCATGGAGACAGCCGTCCTGAAACACAGTGGGACTTTATCACTTCAAAGGCCGACCCCCCCCGCGTGGGGAAGCTGTGACTGGCACTCGCACAGCCCTCTTTCTGCTGCATTTGTCCAATCTTAGAAAGCCCAGAGTCAGGAAACACAAGGTCTTTTCAAAGTTAGTCAACAGGCCTTTGAAGCGCAGCCAACGGAGTCAGCAACCCGGCGACGAGGTGCCGAGCCATTATCATTCAATAGACAGGCGGGATTTTGCATATTTAACAGGAATTTCACTTGGCTTTTTTGACACGGGGCATTATGCATGCTCTGTACATAAAATCCATCAGCACCTTGCCAATTTCCTCTTTTCAATTTCACTGGGGGGGAAATGCGTTTCTCTGGCCACGCACTGAAAACATGAACTGGAATTAAATTATGTCAGCGCAGACAAACAAATTGGAGCAAGGGTTCAAGGTAAACTGCTTTACTCATTCGTTTTTATTGCATTAGTTGGTTTGTTTTTGTGTGGCTGCAACCTCACAACGAGGAAACTGTAACATCTGGCAGCTTTGCACCTTTTGGAAACAAAAACCGGAAAAGATTTTTCTTTATAAAAACAAGATTATTTTTTATTTTAAAATACAAGAAACAAACGTTTACATGTTTGACTCAAACTCACAACTACGTTTGTCAAATTCATCTAAGAAGCATCATAAAGAACACAATGATTTAACACGTAAAATGGAATGAAATATCAAGAATTGCTTTGGCAAAAACATTTGAAATATATTTAATTCGAGAGAACAAAGATAAAACACTATGAAAGAAAAAAATCTGTTTATGAAACATTTTTTTTTGGTTGCCTGACAACAGATTAATATTTAACAAAGTGAAATATTAGCTGCAACAAAACACAAATATCTTTGCTAAATTTAGATCTTTACGTATAACGTTAAATAATAACGGCTTTATTTATTGAAATTGATTAAATAGAGGAATTCAGAATATTAAATGAACCCAAACTGATGGATTTTAAGGCTTTTTTTACATCATGAATGAAGTATAAAATACCTTCAATCTGATGTGTTTAAATAAAAAAACAAGAAGTTGTCGTGAAACTATATAAAATAAAAATATTTTAAAAAGTGATTTCTTCTAAAAACAGAAACTAGAATTGTAAGCCATCTTTTTTAAGCATTTTTAAAACTTTTGTTCTTAAGTCCAGCTTTTTTTTGTTTCCTGTTTATGATTTTTGTGCATACATTTCATTTAACTAGATAAATTTTAGAACCTAGAATTTTAATGGAGGTGCAGGAATTTATGTTTAACCCGTCCGAAGGCAATTCAAATCCCTGTCACAACTCTAAATAGGGATTTTACTTGAAAAATGCTGGAGCTCAAACAGTCCACGGAGCCCTCATGAAGGCATTCGCACGCAGCCTTGACATCACTTTCACTCCGTTTGGGAGAAGTTTCCACCGTTTTCTCCTGATATTGAACATTTCTGTGCCCGCGTCCTTCTTCCTCCAAGCTTTGGAACACAAACTGTTTCACAGAAACTCGACCCCTGACCCTTCCTTTCAGTCTCTTTAGACCAGTCCAGGTTTTAAGCTTTATGAATCAAAATGACCTTTTTGAACATTTTTAGTCTTGGTTGAAATTCCTTCAAATCAATTCAACCTTTGAGGCACAGGTGGCATTTTTAATCAGTGAGCAGAAAAGAGGGAGAAACCTTCAATTTAGCTTTTCATCCACTTTGCTACTTTATTTCAATTATCTTAAAATCCGGGTAGATGTTGGAAGGTCTGAACTGGATCTGAGTTTGAAGTGTGGTGTACCACAGGGTTCAATTGCAGGCCTGCCTTTATTTTCCATAAACATGACCCATCAACACAGAGACACAAACATAAATCTCTAATCTATAAATCTCTAAACATATATACTCTCCAGTTGACTGAAGATCTGATCATCTGATGTCAGGTCATCACACCTACACTTTGGAGTAATTTACCTGAATCAGCAACTGCAGAATCAGTTTCTCTTTGCTCAATTAAACTCATCTTTAAACGTTTGTCTCCATTTTTAAATTGCCTTTTTCTTTTATCATAGTATAGTATCATCAAACATGGGTATTCTCAGATCTGGGTTCAGAAGCTTCAGCCTGAGTTAAACATATTTTTAAAAAAAACTATATTTGAGGTTTATTTCAGAGAGACTAAGGAAGGACATGATCTTCTCACCAATATGAGTAATGAAAGTAATGTTTCAGTTTGTAAGTTTTAGATTGCATTTTTAGAGTAAAAATGCCATCTGGATCATATGATGTTGTTTTAAGATAACACAACATCTGTCTGTGTGTGGGTTCTAATGACACTTTTCCATTTGTTCATAAGCGTAAGGATCCATCCATGTCTACAATGAAAACAAGATCCTAGCGAAAATAAGATAACAGAGATTTTTGGTTGTTGTTTTTGTCATTTCTAGTTTAGATCCCAAAAAACATAGATGACCTAAAAAGTTTTACAAACCTACCACTAAGGCTAATGACTCCTTGACATCAATGTCAATGCGTGTTTGTGATACCTGTCAGCAAGAACCCCTCCAAAAATCTTTCCCTCTCCCAAAATAATCACACTACCACCTCCATGTTTGACTGTTGCTCTGATGTTCTTCTGAAAGGCTGTGCAGTTTGAACCCAGAAAGTTCCTCCTGTCTCATCAGAACATCAGTCCAGAAGCTTAGTGGATCATCCAGACGTTTCTCTGTGTTCTTGTTGCTCAGCAGTGTCTTTCCCGTGAATCCATGCTTGTTTAAAAGTCTCTTTCTGACTCTTGGATCATGAACTCCGGGTCAAATCCAAAGTGGGATCATAGCAAAGAAATGAAAATGGGACATATTAACTTCTTGGTTGACACTCAGCATCAGTGGTTGGGTTGGGGGTTCAACCACCAAAGATTTGTGAGCACAGCTGCTTCAGAGCAGATGACTAAAATGTGGAAATTCCCATTTAACTGTTTTAGTCAAACAGTTTCTGCAGAAGTGATTTTCTGATTCAACTGTTCTGCTTCTGATCTGCAACATCAGTTATCTTTGTGAGGAGAATCATTTCAGGGTATCAAACCTTTACAGCTGACAGAGGATGAACTGTTCTCTACTTAATGAGAGTCAGTTTGAAATATGTCCTTCTGGAGTACAGCTAGACTCTGCAGATAGACCTAATCCAGTTAGAAGTAACACGGTGCACATTAAATATGTTGACATTTCTGTGACTGGACGTTTATGCAACTTAAAGAGAGCATCTGTTTTTAGACCAACACATTCTTCCATTGCATGAAAGAAGCAGATCTGGATTTTCTAGAACAGCCTATTTCCAGACTCTTGGTTTTCTTTTCTTTTTTTTTCTTTTTTTTTTACAGCACAACAAAACACTTTTTTGACCCAGTTAGGAAAACTAGCAGTGAAGCTGCTAATTAGTAGGGCTTTGAATAAGCAGACAGAAATCTCTGAGACTTTTTATTTCTTCATCAGAAGAGAAATCAAAGTCAAAAGGGAGGTTAGGAGACAAAAGGATTAAGAAGAACCAAAGCTACCTTCATTTAACTGAATCACAAACTTGATGGATGTAAACGTGAACCTGAAGAAGCTGACAAATCTGCTTTAATTCCTCTTTCAGATCAAATACCAAAACACACATAAAAAGACTGAGTTTTGGGATTTACTGTTTGGACCTGAAGGCATCGTTTGGTCTCCCTGGTGTCTTCACAAGCTCCGTGGATGGATGCTTTTGCACGTTGGGATTCGCTCCCGGAAACCAGCCAAAATAACTAACTCCAACCTTGGAAGGGAAACTGTTCCAACAGTGAGCCGCTTATGGTCCTCACGATGGTCGGCCATTGTGTGGAATACGATGACTGTATATGGGAACTGGACTGAGTGATTCCTCCCCCCTGACGTTCCAGGAAAAACAGGAAATGCGCAAAATAAACAGCTATTACTCAGTCATTTTATTGGTCAGAATAACTACTTTTGCTCTGATACCTTTTTAACATCTTCCTGATAATTTATTTTTTCATGATATTTTTCTGTAGTTCAAGTTATAAACTGTGCAATTAGGGACTTTAACGTCCAACATTCAAAATGTTTGACAGATTTCGTGCAGCCTTCTTTCAAATGGTAGGGATGTGGACTTCCAACAAGCTCACTTTTGATTTTCCACAGTGGTTGCCATAGAATTAGTTTCTCACTGCATACTGACAACATCTGGTTCTAAGATGGCGCCATTTGTATGGTGAAATAATGGCGACAGAATGGACTTAATTTCACTGAAACCAGAGGAAAACCATTTTCTTTGGGTGATGTCACACTCACGTGACCCAGTTCTCAGGTAAAGTCAATTGGGCAACATGAATCAGAGGGACAATTGTTCGCGGCATCGCTTCATAATGGCCCAAAAAGCAAATCTCACCGAGCTTTACTCTTCAAAAGGGTAATTAATTCGCCGCTGCGCTTGGGATGCCTCGCCTCCACCAGCTCCTCTCATGCTGCAACCACTACGCTCTCCCAAAGATTTCCAATTGTTTTGCAGGTTTCAGAAGGCAGTAAAAGACCATTGATCTGAGAACTATTTGCAAATACGCGTCTCCATACGGAGTAATGCATCTTACTGTGTTACGTTAAGCAATTCCACATTTTAATGGGTGGACTATTGATGGTTGATGCCAAAAGAGTATGGTATTGATGCGCTCGAAGATATCCACAATGAGGTCTGGAGGGGATAGCACCAGCTCAGCACAATAAATAAAGGAAGGGGGCATCAAACTGATGTGGAGGGACTGCATACGGTTGCAGAGTTCTCATAAAAAAGTTACTATAATGTGTGTCATGATTGGATTTTATGATCAATGCCGCAGCACATCCAAAAGTCCGTGGCATCAGAACTCCCAGTAAGCAAACTGAATCTATACTTCTTAGCCTGATTAGCTTCTGCGTAGAATTTGGCGTTGAAAAAAATTGCAACATTACTCCTAATTTTCTCAGATAAGAGTGATAATTGTGAAGCAAAAGATCAGACTAAAGGAGGAAAAAAGAGAACCCCCCCATTTCGTTATTACCAATAAATCCCACGCTCTGAGAGAAATAAATGATCTTTCGACGAGACCGAGACAGCACAAGACAAGACAAATGTCTGTGCTTACATCAAACGTTCCCAGATACCAAACAGTCCAACCACACCAATAAAGCAATCAATGCTAACCTAATCCATGCAGCCTCGGCGCCACTTTCTTGCTGTTTCTTAGCCCCAAAATGAAGAGGAAAAGAGAGGCTGAAAGGCATAAATAAATAAAACTTCAACCACTTGTGTTCTGTTGTTGCTACAGAGCACAAACGGCCATCACATCTACACTACATGAAGCTCATTCTGGATACGAGTGGGGCTTTATTCAAGTGTGGGGGGGGGGCTGAGGATGAGTCATTGCAGCCATGCGGCTTTGCCCACTCTTCCCCTGCAGGAGCCGAACGGTTGAGGAGAGCCCTTTCTCAATTTTTTAGGTGGTGGTGGGGGGTGGTGGGGTGCAGAAGGCAGGCTAGCAAAGGTGCTTTGGGGTGGGGGGGGGATTAGCCGGGCACTGTGTCTCAAATGGGGACACTCGACTGGGTAAAGCCTGCCTTAAAAAGAGCTGTGGCCTTTTTTCACCCACTGTGACTCTTCATACTTTCATCCATGCAGAACTAAGGGCGAGATACAAAAGGGGCAAAGGCACTCTTTGATACTTCCATGCTCCCATCTATGTGTGTGTGAGAGAGTGCATGAACAGCACAAACACACACACAGGCACGCACGCAGGCAGGCACAAGACTGCTCCCTTCTGGCCACGGAGCGCAGCTGCAGCTCACAAGCCCAGAATCCCTCCAACGCCAGTTTTAGCTCCATCCTTTGAATGCGGTGACCGCCAAACCTGAGGGGGTGCGGAGGCACAAGCACGCCAAACGGTTCAACTCTGATGAGCTGCCATCGAGCCAAACGCTGCAGCACACACAAGTCCCATCAGGCTGAATCACTTAGGAGAGGCAGGAGCACAGGAGCTCGCCTGCCGTCCCCCTAAGTGAGATGATGTAGTTTCACTCCATTTGCCGAAATTATGCTCCGCTGTCGCACATCCTCTGGAAGTGATGAATTAAAAGTGAAAGGCAGAAACTGCCATTAAGACCTGCAAGAAGTCTGCGCCGTGCAGTCTGTTCCACTGCAGGTTTGCTCATTGTTCTCAGGAATCCATTAGAACAGCAGCCTGCAGAGCCTTCTGCTGCCACCACCAATGCAACATACATCAGCGGAACAGCGTTTCTGATGCAACTTTCCCTCACCAGTAGCTACACTAGGTTCAAAGCAGTATCACAAATGGATGTTTCTAAACTAGCATCATACATGGATGTTTTTAAACTAGCATCACACATGGACTTTTGTAAACTAGCATCATACATGTATGTTTTTAAACTAGCATCAAACATGTACGTTTTTAAACTAGTATCACACATGTACGTTTTTAAACTAGTATCACACATGTATGTTTTTAAACTAGTATCACACATGTACGTTTTTAAACTAGTATCACACATGTATGTTTTTAAACTAGTATCACGCATGTACATTTTTAAACTAGTATCACACATGTATGTTTTTAAACTAGTATCACGCATGTACATTTTTAAACTAGTATCACACATGTATGTTTTTAAACTAGCATCACACGTATGTTTTTAAATAGCATCACACGTATGCTTTTAAACAAGCATCACACATGTCTGTTTTTAAACCAGCATCAATCACACATGTAGGGTTTAATCTTCCTCATTCCTCTGGAGCTCAAATCAAGAATAAAGTTAAAGTCATTCAGAGGTGTTTCTGAAGCCGCGGACATGATTTTCTTAATTTCCTGTGAATATAAAACACCTCGGAGCTCCGACTGGTCATAAATCCTGCTCACACAGGGACCATTGTTTCCCTGCAGCGGCAGCCCTCATCAGAACGGACAGCTCCTGCAGATTTGGCACCAATAATTACTTGACTTCATGTCATAATCAAATCCCTTTAATAATGGGGACAATTCAGCGATTGCCTGCTGTAATCAAATTAGCCAGAGTCTTTTTGGATTTTCAATTATCTCCAGCCGGCGGAGCACTTTATCCGGGCTGAAGCTCTGTGCTGCACCGGGGCTGACAGCAGCAGCAGCCTCGCAATTACACTAGGCTGGCCTAATGCGATGACAAGATCGCCCGCTCGCCCGCCCGTTTTACTTTGCCTTTGTACTTGTGCCGGGTCTTCTCAGCACCCCATCGGCTGCACCAGGCACCTGCTCTGTGCTGTTTGCCCCCCATGTGCAGCCGCAGCTCTCGATCCGGCATTGACTTTGCTACAGTCTCCACTATTTTTGTTGAAGGTGTTTGCAGATGGACAGCAGAAGGCTGAACAAACAGCGTCCACCTCTGCCAGACAGGCGGGGAGGAACCGAACCTATGGGGGGGTGTAGGGGGTTTTAATCGATGCTCCACGCAAGATCATCTATAATAAGATTACAGTGTGTTCAGGCAGAGTTTGCTTTATTTATTCTTTTTTCAAAGCAGCGTTGGTACTGTAATTACCGCCATTTCATTTAATGAGGTATTTGGAAAGCAGGAAAACAAAGAAATTAGGTCTGCATAACTCTGGAGGGGAAATGGCGTTACAATCTTTTATTTATTTTGCTGTGATTTCTGAAGACTTCTGCTGCCTGGAAAACAGAAGCAAACATTAAAAAGCTGGAAGCAAGACTTTGCAGTCATCCATTCTGGATTTTTACTGTTGTGCAATTATTTATCTGAATATTTCCAAACACAAATCAGGCATGTGATATGGGAAGTTTTGGTAGCAGCCGACATTCCTGTGGGCCAAACTGCTCAGAAAACATCTGTTGGAATAAAATGTATGACCCGCCCCCAATGGAAAACAGGAGAACCCTAGAACATGTTGAAGTTCATCACATTTTTAAATGTTTTCTGTTGCTTTTTGCCACTTATATCAGTGAATCTGTTCCTAAATGGAAAAGTCTGATCAGTTCATGATGATCTAATGACACAGAAAACTTCTCATCATTTATAGCGGTGGCGCCCATCCTTTTTGAGGACATAAACCACTTTAATATCGACCCTTTACAAGTCTGGTTTTCTTTTAGATTTTCCGGAAAATGAAGCTTTCATCTTAAAATAGTCTAACATTGAGTCCAGTGTAAAACAAAAGTGCTTGAAAGTTTCTGCAGGTATTTTAAAAAAAGTGAAAATTCAATTAAACAAAGTTGAGGATTTGCAAAAGTTGTTTTGGATTTGTGAATAGTAATTCAAGGCTTTTTTTTTTTTTTTTACTAGAATTCCACTACACCACTTTGACAACTCCATTCAGATTTAGATTATCCTTCATGGAAAACAGAGTAATCACAGTTTGTTAAATATTCTTTTTGATCTGTTGGGTGATTATCTTCAACACAGCAGAGAATTTTTTATGCAAAAGTTTTTGAATTTAGTTTTGGATTGGAAGCATTTGTAAATGTTCACAAGTTTCCACAAACCAGAAACTTGGTTTTATTGAGTCTTCTTAAAAAATCTGCAGTTGGTTTAAACTTTCTTTGTAATTTAGATTTTGTGAAGTGGACTATTCAAGCGTGAAATAGATTTTCCCTTAACTTACAGTAAAGTGGAAGCTAATACCTGGACGCCGACTTCTGCTTCTTTTAAAGTGTGGTGGATAAATAAATACAAATAAATGATAAGCGTGTCACAAAAACCATGTTCACTTAAGTGTAAAAACACCCTCCTTCCCAAAAGAATTACACTTTAGCTCCAGCTCTTTCTCCAATTCTGGAGGTAAACGCACTGAAAGCCACTTTTTTTCACTGAAACATGATTACTGAACGCACAAAATATTTGCTTGTATGTTGACTAAAACTATAAATTGATTTAGCATAAAAACCCAGCCTAGTGGGTATAATGGGTCTAAACCTAACCAGAAATGAACTTTTTTTGGGAGTCCAACTATTTTGAAGTTAGACTGCATTACTTTGGAGAGCAGGCCACCTAGTGGTGGTTGGTGAAATGATAAGATGGGAGCTCCTCTAGCTCAGGGATAGGCAACTCCAGGCCTCGAGGGCCGCATTCCTGCATGTTTTGCAACATACCATGCTCTGGCATGTTCTAATTGGCTGGATACACCTGTGTATTAAGACTGAATGCAAGCAAATGACCTTCCAGCAGTTGTTCCGGAAGGTGTCTGGACACACCTGAACCAGGTAATCAGTATCTGGAGAAATCCAATATTACCACGTTTTTATGTTTCAATAACTGGTGAAATTAGGATTTTACATCATATTAGTGCAGTTTTTTGGGAGAAAAATGTCGTTTTTGGTAAAAACACTGAAACAAGTGAATTTTCTACCTCGGCAAAAACTAAAAACAGGCCTTGAGCATTCTCTCTTTGACACACGTTGGAAATCTGACTGTCAAAATCTGGGTCCTGATCCTGAACACAAACATCTGCAGCCTCTTGTTGCTCAAAAGAGAAGGCGATGAAAATGGAGGCTGGCCAGGTCATGAGAATAACCTGCAGAGTAGATACAGAGTGTGGCCCGGCTTGCCCCCCACCTGATCTGACTCTGATTATCTTAATTGAGAACAGAGGCAGACTGCAGCGGCGCCGTCTGAGGACTCTGAAATCAAGCCAATTAGTTGCCGTTCAAACCCAGTCATGTTTGATGTGACCTCCGACCTCCTCGCTGATTTGTCATTAACTGTTAAAGCGAGAAAAAGAAATCCACGACGTGCTTCGAACACAAAGTGGACGTGGTGGTTTTGCCTTCACCTGCTCTGCTGCAGACCTGTCCTTGGATGTGGAGCGAGGAGCAGCGAGACTTTCAAACTCCCTCAGAACAAACAACTACAAAAAAAAAAACCCCAACTCAAAACCAGAACATATTCAAAAGTTTCAATCTTCACATCTGTTAGAAAGATAAAATCTCCAGGATATTTATGCTAAGAAGAACAGGAAATATGGAAATAAAAAGTCCACAAAAGCATAACCTGATGAAGATCAGTGTAATGTGGACCAAGCAGAAGAAAGGAGCTCTGTGGAGGAAGATGCACTAAACGTTTTTAATCACAGAAGTTAAGGGAGAGAAGCTTCTGGGACGCAGTAGCTGCAATTATACTAATTATTATGAATAACATTGTCATTAATATTATCACGGGTCCAAGCAGTCATGATGCAGGAGACCCATTATTTCCTTCAGACAGCTTTTCTTGTTTAGCAAAAACTACAAAAGCGCCGAGAGCGCTGTTCCGTCTCCAAGGACAACGGCGCGTTTCAAACCAAACTCACGTTTGGATGTTTCCTCTGTTGCTCCTCATTCTTAGAATCTGTCCACCCGGACTCCTGTCTCAGCAGATGTTCTGAGCACGCTCAGTTCTGTCAGCCCACATTCAGTGTTACAGCTGTGATTGCTTTGTCCACATCACTTACTCTGAAAAGGGTAAAAAGCTTCAGAATTTGCCTTTTTTTTAACATAGAACTCCATGAAAAATTCCAGCTGGAATCTGGATCAAAACTGTATGGCAGGAGATCTCTGATACTGCTCACCATTTTTGCAGCACCACTAATGTTTGGTTGGGGGGTGTGAAGGAATTTAAGCTGGCAAGTGTGTGTGTAAACAGAGAGCTCTCAGGAGTGGGGAGGGGAAGAGGGGAGGGGATGCTCCACTCCAACAGTCCCGCCCACAACTCAGAGGTCAGTTTCTGATGAACTCCCGCTGCGTCACAGTAACTGTGTCCTAGAAAACGGCACAGGTTTGTTTTTTGGCTAAAAATTGCATCATCATCATTAAAAGACCAATGGGAACACTGAATCTAGATCAAAAGATGATCGGAGTGGGACTTTCTAGGTGTTTTCATGAAACCAATGTCCATCCAGATGCAGACGTTTAGGATTTACTTTCCACAAATGATAAATGAGCTAAAAGCTGAACAAAATAGGTTTTGCATCGTTTTCCGAACAAAAAATACATGTAAATCCCAAAAAACAATTGTAAAAAGACAGATAAAAATAGATATATTAAACAACAGCAAAGTAAATTATGGAGTCTGGGTGACAAATGTTGACATGCTTTAAAACAAAATATTTATTACTTTATAAATGTTTAACCAACTTTTATATACTGTTTGTATGTGCACTACATATCAAAAAGCAAACAAATTATAAAACAGTTAAAAATGCTTATGTTTAGTAACAACATAAAAATAGTTTATGCTATATTCATCTAAAAATTGTTTAATTCTAAGAATAAAAAGGCAACAAAAATTGATTCTTTTCTTTTTTGGTAACCAGATTTTTTTCCTGCTTAATAAACACTGGCGGCTATTTTTGTTTTTACGACTAAATCAATGTTTTAATTTTCTTCAGGAAACACCACCAAATTAAGCCACACCCACATCGTTAACATGACAACCTTGTATGGGAAGTCGGTGGGTTCGGCGTGAAGCCGCTCTCCTTCCTGGGAGATTTCATGTTGATCAGTCAAGTGTGTCAACTTTAAAGGCGGTCGTAATCCACCGCAGCGTTGGTGAAAAGCTTTTGGCAACAGGAAGACATTTTTTCAGCCACAGATTCTACACATCGAGAAAAACAAGAGACATAAAATCAATCCAAATATATTTTAGTTTGAAAAATGTCTTAATTCTAATGTTTATAATGTAAATCAATGAGCCCTTTGACACAAAACACGGAAATATTCCTTAACTAATATTATACACTCAGTTCAGGATATTTCAGAATAAAAGCAGTTCTGGATGCACATTTTAACTTTAATTCCCATCCTGGTAATAAAACTTCAAGTTTCATTTCATATTTTGCTCTGTGGTCCCTAAAAGAATAAGTTATGCAGAAGCAGAGCGGTCAACCTCTGATTCAATATCACAGGTTCGGTTCCTGCCCTGCCCATGTGTCAAAATGTCTTTGGGTAAGCCCACGTTGCTCCTGGTGGTTAGAGGTGGGTGCTAGTGTTAGGCAGCGGAGCCGCCATCAGTGTGTGAATGGGATTGTGACTGTAAAGCGCTTTGCGCCTTTGGAGAAGGTAGAGAAGTGCTGTATGAGTTTACGACATTTACTATATGAGCTTTGGAGATGTATAGATGTGAAAAGTAGGACCTTTCATCCTTTTATTGAACCCGCTGAATCTCTACTGGGGTCACATGGTTGCTGGAGCCTATCCCAGCAAGTGTTCGGTGATAGCAGGGGTCATTCTGGACAGGTCGCAAGGCCACACACTCTCACATGAATCAACAACTCTGAATCAGATGCATGAATTGTGTTTTGGACTATGGGAGGAAACCAGTAATTCTATTGGTCAGAATCACTGTTCTGGTTCTGATACATCATTAACATCTTTTTAACATTAACATCATACCTTATTAACAACTTCTTGATAACACTCTTGTTTTTCTTTCCTCTGTAGTTCAAGTTATTCAAGTAAACTGGCCAATCAGATGCCTCAATTAAAAGTAGGCGGAGCCTGCTGGCTAATGTTCAAGTACCTCGAGTGGTAGGGGTGTGTCCTTCCAACAAGCTCACTCCTGATGGGTGAGAGGTTGCCATATAAGCAATGAGTCAGACCGACTGGGACCAATCACTGCTTACTGGCAATTTTTGGTTCCAGAATGGTGACATCCATGAAAAATGGCAACTGAATTGACTTGGTTGGAGCTGGAATAAAATACAAGCTAAAGATTTTACGTCACTACATTTTTTCTATATTACTATTATGTATTCAATTATGTTCTTTTTACTTTAATATAATGGCAAATATATGAAAACAAAGAACAGTATTGGAGTGAAAAATGATCCTGTTTTAAGAATATCAGTTACCAACTGGAGATAAAAACATCTGATTGGATTAAACGCCACATTAAACTGATGAATTCACTTTCTTTACAAAAAAACCACAAGAACAAACACAAGAACAGCCAATAATGAACATCTGTCAAAAACAAAACATCAACAAGAACTAAAGACATGACTTCTGAAAAACGAGCTGGGAAAATTATTCATGATAAAGTTTTCTTTTTTTTTCCATGTCACGACTTTCCGTTTTTGAAAACCAGAGCCTCACAGGCATCGATCACCCGAGGCCGCGCAAAGAATAAAAGCTTCTTTCATGACAATCTGTGGTGATTTTATGAAAATGTGGAAATCTCAGTTTATTCGAGTAAAAACTGATTTGTATGTCACTAAATGTTTTAGAAAAACTTCCGGGTTGAGCCCCTGACTTCCAGGCTCCTGTGGAACCTGCAGCAGCTGCCTCACCAGGCCCAACATTTCCATAATTTAAACATTAGGTTTTAATGACGCTGCCTTGTGAGAGGACAAGTGGATAAGTGCAGGCATGTCCCTGTTTGCTGTAAACCTGCCTCCTCCCTTTTTACTCGTTGACAATTTCTCTGAAGTGATTATTCAGCCCAGATTTTTTTCCCTCTTGAATATTCTCCATTTGAATTTTATTCCATAATCAAAAAAACATGTTGTTGCTCATCTGTGTTTAGATCCCCATTTGCATTCAAATCATATTTCCTCCCAGCATTCTCAAGTGCTGACGCTCCAGAGGTAGCTGGGAAGGTTGTGTGCCAAAGTGAACTGGAGGAGGAAATAAAGACTTTATGGAGGAGCGGAAAACCCATGTCGGGGGGAGGAGCCAGACTGGAAAAAGGAGGGAAAAGACTCCATTGTCCTCTTTGGAACAAGCAGAGTGAGAAGTGATAATTAACCGGTAATTAATTTGGTGCTCTTTATCTCAGAGCGGCGTGTGCTCGGCAAAAGATTAGCAGAGCTTTTTAATAATAAGCGGCAGAGAGTTTGATTCTGCTTATTCCCAACAAACAAGCTGGTGTTTGTGTGTCAGTGTGTCTGGCAGAGCTGCTGATCCGTTCACAGAGAGGCTTTCCTGGTTTATTCTGGGAGCTAGGATATGCTGGGGGGGGGGGGGGGACACCTGCCATCACAACACACATGATAATTACACATACATGAATGGAGTCGGCGCTTTTCCTCGTTCATTGTCCCTGAAAGCTGCTGCAGCTACTCTGAGATGCTGCTGGTTCTTCACGTTAGAGGACAAAAACAGCCATAAAAACCACAGATGTCTTTATTTACCACCTGTTTGCAGTTTAAGTTAAACACACACATTTAAGTCAAGTTAGAAAACCAACAACAAGGTTTTTTTCACCAAACAGAGCAGCTTTTTACAAATTACAAGGACATGAAAAAACTGTGAGTGACTTCCAGTTGGAATCTGCTGCTTACAGTCATCTGAATATGGAAAGAACATAATCAAGAGCGTTGCATCAGAGTGAATCCTAAAGTATTATTTCAAAAATGCTTCATATGAAGGGATGTTCAGGTCCATGAGGTCCTGGAGAGCCAAACCCAGATCACTGCTGCCATCTACTGGCCAAGATGAGCATCAGGTCACCAGTGTTATACAAGAAGACCCAAAAAGATGGAACAAAACGTCTCAGTATAATCATTTCGCTCCAAATAAACATTTTCGTGGATCTATTTATAATTTTGATAAATGTGTCAACAAAAAAGATTTAAAAAAGGAAAAATCTGTTTGAGGGGCATGCTGTAGTTACCCCCTATGGCCAGCAGATGTCCCCTGCAGACAGAAATGCAAGCAGAGCAGCCCCTCTGTCCTCACCTAACCCCTCATCTGAAACTACCCCCCTCCCTCCACTGGGAGCAACGCTGTCCCGCCGAGGAAACAGATTCTCCTGGTGAAAAAGGAGTTAACCCCCACAAGGAACACCAAAGCGCCTCCTGCTCAAACGGAGCTCTGAGGAGGAGCAGCCCAAAATGTCACGACGCCTCCTCCTGTACGCCCTTCACAGGATGACCCACGTCAGCTGTCAGCCCACGCGACGGGGGGAGCCAGCCCCCCTGCCGGAGCGCGACCTTAACGCCCCTGCACCACGCTCTAACCCACCACCCCCTAGGATATGGAGGCAGGAGGAGGAGAAGGCGATGGAGGGCCGGTGGCTCTGCAGCCCCGGCATGCACCTCGCTCCAGGTCCTGACACCCTCTACACCTGCAGCCCCCCCGGACCCCCAGCACCAATGCAACACATCCAATGAAACACAAATGAGCAGGAGGGGCCAACATCCACACCGCACACGCAACCCACACGAACCGACTGTTTGTCTGTACTGCCCCCCACACATACACACCTCCGACTCCCCACGGCAGAAAAAGTAATTATACATGTTTAATAACTTCAAGGACTATAAAACCGCCGTTGGGGGGCGAGAAGGTCCGGTTTAATGATGGTGATAAAGGGAGGGTAAGAGGATGGGGGTGTGGGGTGAAGGTCTTGGAAAAAAATATCCCAGGAGTCTAGCTGAGGAGCTCAGGCCCAGCCCGGGAGGAAGGCGGGTGGACGGGAAAAACGTCACATTTCCTGCAGTGAACAGGGGGGTGGGGGGCTCCATCTCTCAGCGTGATGCGTGTGTATGGGGCATAGATCATAGAGAGGGAAAGACAAAGCTGGCTGTGACGTCACCCATTGAAAATGCTTTATTTACGGCTAAAACGAAATGAAGCCAATTCAGTCCGTGATACGGCGCCGCCATCTTGAGCCAGATCACAGTGATTGATCTGAGTCAGTAAACAGCAGACTCAGATCAAACAGGAAGTACCTGCTGGCTCCAAGAAGCCGAAATTCCAACTCTTCTTGCTAATCCTGATTTTTCTTCATGTTACTTTTTTCTTCATTATTCAATTTATAAACTGACCAATCAGATGCCCCAGTAAAAGCAGGTGGGCCCACCGGCCCCACCTCGAACGCTGGCATGACAGATTCTCCAGAGTCGCTTTCAGTGGAAGGAGTGTGGACTTTGAACAAGCTTGCTCATGATTGGCAGCAATAGTTGCCATAGAAACGTGATGATCCTCAAAATGACCCCTGTTCCATCACTGAACAAAGCCAGGTCAGCAGACATGCACGGAGCGCTGCTGCTGACCTTGCCCGTCAGGTTTTCTGTTGCGTTTCTCTGTGGCCTCCTGATCATGGAGTTCTTGGAGAAACAGCAGATTCTCTTTCTGTGGAGCTCCTGAGAAACAGAACAGAAGGTCGGGCAGGTTCATGCCGCCTCTGCCCCCTCCTGCCCCGCAGCTTTGCTTTCCTCGCTGAACCTCCTGACCTCGTCTGGGTCCAGGTCCAGGTGAGAGCCGCAGTTCTGCTTGGCCCGGACCGTGCGGAGGAAGCCGCTGCCCCACGGAGGGCGTGGGCTGCAGGTCGAGGACATTCCTCAGCCTCAGGTGAGGCCGCGAGCACACTGAGCTGCAAGCTGCCCCCGCTGGCGTGCAGCATATGCACGCGGATGTCCGCGTTAAGTCAGAGAGTGGAAGGCTTGTCTCGCATCAGCACGCACACATGCTGCTGCTTTTTCTGGGTTTAGGAGACAAACAGAAGAAAAACAGACGCAGCTCTCTGCCTCCCTCCTGCTGCTACTTCCGGTAACAACAGCCAACCCCGAAGAAAGGAAGGAGCGGGGGCGCAGCCAGGTCTGCCAACGCAAAACAGCAGTACCCCAGCCCCCCAACCACCCAGGAGCGCACCGCCCCTCACAGAAATCACTCAGCTCCAGCAGCAGCTCACGAAGGAGCAGAGCTGCATGAAGAAGCTGCAGAAACACAAGTTTGGACCTAAAAAAAATCCTTCCTTAATAATTACACAACTGGAACCGAAGCTCCTCGTGATTCCAGTGTCCACTTGTGGGCTCTACAGAAGCAAGGTCAGATACACGCAGACTTCCAGCAGCTCTTCTGAGCGGCTTCAGCTTTCTCTGGCTCACAGAACTGACAGAACACAGACGGCTCAAGTGTTTTGAAAAACCCACACCACCCTCGGCGCAGCACCACCGGCCGGTGAAGAAAGTTAAACACAGCTTCTGAGAAGGAGGACTTTTCCCGCAGGAGAGCAGAGATGAGAAATGGAGTTAAAAGAAAAGAAAAAATTCGAACACTGAGTTCTGGGCCGTTATTTTTTTAAAGTTGAAACTCCAGATTGTAGTGAGAAAAAACCCCAAAAACCTTTAGGAGAACTGTGGGAATTAAAAGTCAAACCAAGAAAACATTTGATCCAGATCAATGTGGACTCGTCCTCCCGAGGTTCTAATCTTTTCTTTTTTACATCAATGCCAAACGTCTGCTTTGAAACCTTTGCTGTGATGGGACTGCATGACACGTGAGTGCTGAAGGCATGGTTGACTTACGGGGATCCATTTTAAAACTACGTTCACACCGGCCGCGGCAATTCGAGTTCAAGCAGTCACTTTCAATAACAAATCTTTGTAAACGCATCTAAACCTGCGTTTCTGGTTTTATAAGGTTTTAGGTCTGTTCTCGAGCTCCACCTACAAACAGGGCGTTCACTAAACGCTTTGAGTTCATCCAGTCAACCTGTCAAGAACACGACTAAAACCAGAATCCTCAAACAACCAGCTGACCTTTGACCCGTCAAGGGCTCGGATTTGGTAGTGATTTGTGGATGGCGTCCTTTTAAAACATGGAAGTACTAACCTTTGCAAACACGACCATGAAGGAGAAACCAATAAGGCCAGAATTCTATGACACCAAGTCTGTCATTTAATGGAAAAAGAGCTGTGAAAGAAAAAGCCTGGCGCAAGATTCACCAGATTTGTACCACGTCCACATTTCACATCGAGTCCCTTCCAACTGTAGGATGTCCACATGCACTAGTGAACATGAGAAAAACAAAAGAAGAAGCCCTCACTGCTGCTCCCTGCTTGTCCAGTGCTGGTCTGGCGTAAACACCACGGGCTGAATGCTCGTTCATGAAACCGCATGCAGCATGTTCTTGAACATGGCACACGTGCCCGGTGTGAATGTAGCATAAAGCCTTTTGGTCACATCCACCCATACTGGAGTTGACCCCTACGGGTTCTGCAGGTTTTTGGGTTGTCTGGGTCGGTGGAGGGTCATAGAGGCATGAAAATGGAACCTACCATTATACCTGTGGTAAGTGTATCGTAAAGTATTTGTATCGACAACAAAAGTTACACATGCTTATGACGTAGAGGCGATGCTGTCGTACAGTGTCCTTATGCCACACTCTAGTCATTAGTAAGGTGTGAGTTCAGGCTCCTTACACAAAGGCTGCACGCACAGGGTGTGCACGTGATATGCAAGTGCCCGTAGCACATCCAAACGAACTACACTCTGTCCAATTTCCTCATTTCTGACAGTCAGGCTCCACACAAGGAGTGCACACATTTCACATGAACAGCACTAACAGGATCTTTGTTCAGTCCACAGGATTTGGGGGTTTCCAAAAAAAATTAAAAAATCTGTAAAACACACCTGCGTCTCACCACTCCACCCTTGCTCTCTTTACGTGTTGTATAAGTGTTCTCTATGACCTGTCGCCCACAGAAAGCCTGGAAAAAAATCTCTCCACCCATAAGGACAGTTGGTAGTCAGGCCTTAAACAGTTATGAACCACAACCACATTTATGCAGCGAGCTCTTTACACCATTGATCTGCAGTTTGCAAATGATATAAAAAAATAAAACACACTGATTTTAACTGAAAAGGACGACTTCCTGAAAGGTCAAACCAAAACCAAAACAGTCTCCGTCATACTCTGACTCAAAAATGCACCAGCTGTCATGACTGCAGGAAAAGAAAAGTTCTTTGAGGCTTTTACAATCTCAGAATTTGAGCTGCCGAATTTGACATAATTGTAACAGTTTCTGTAAATTTCTTAACCAAAAAACCCTTGATGTACAGCAGCCGATTCTTGGAGCAAATAGAAAATAATTTAAAATAATATTCAAAATATGGAATAATTTAAAAAAAAGTCCCACTCTGAACATCATCTACTTCCAAAGCGTTCCCAGTGGACATAATTTGCTTCATGGGGAGTAAGCCTGCCCACATTTCCCATCATCCTTTTTATTTACACTCTCTCCCACTAGCTTACAGCCCTGCACAACCCTCACCTAACATTAGCAGTGCAACAAAAAAGGTGAGCCACATTGGAGCTATCCAGCCATACAGTTCAGAGGAAAGCAAAGGCGTACATGGATTTAGTCATGTGTACATGGATGCATCAGAATGGGTGGAGAAGAGAGCTTTGTGCTTGCATTTTATCATCTTCTCCTGATTCACAATGATTTCAATAAAAAAATAGAAATGCAAATTTAATCTTAATTTTCTTTATATATTTCCTCCATCATCAGGAAAATGCAAAAACATCATTTACATCAGAGCAGGTCCTTAACCTCCTTTTATTTTAAGTGAAAAACCTTCCCAAACTGAACACAGTGGCGCTAAACTCCCACAGAGATCCTCTCTGCTGTGCTGCAGCTCCACAAACTACAGAGGAGGAAGATTAGCACATCTGGATTAAAGGAGGAAACAGGAATCTCGTCTGTTTTGGTGAAAGCATGCCAACACCTCAAGCAAACATGGAAAATAAATGAAAGTTATTAATGAATTTGTGCCAGCGGGTAAAGCAATTAAAAAGTCATTTGACCAAGCATCCTTTAAAAAGCTGCAATGAGAGCTTCCCCTCACACACACTGCTTCAGAGGGCCAGCTTCGGGGCCCTGCAGATCCAAACTCTGCCTGCAGAGTGACGAAGGAGCGGGATCTGTGGAGGAGACGCAGCCTTGGCCCCAAAAGATGGCTTCCCCTCCAGAGCTGCAGGAGACAGGAGACTCAGCGCCGGCTGGCTGGCTTCGGGTTAGCTCCATTTGGCGACCAGCAGGCCATGTTGGCCTCGGCGAGCTCTCAAATGAGAGTGGGAGGGAAAGGTGATGATATGTTTGTGGCAGAAAAAGCCGGAACAGTCATTACGAGGATCCATCGTGACTTATTATCGCCACAACTGATCGCACTGCACACGCAGCCTCTTATTTTCTCTGAACAAATGCAGATTGAAACCAGAGGCTCATTAATGCTGCTGCCCCCCCCCCCCCCTTGCAAAGGCTGCCCTCCATCATCACAAACATAAAACAGTCTGAGGACTTTCCCAACTTCAGCCGCCTTTTAATAGGAGAAATCTGATGCCTCGTCTGGAGGAGTAAAACCAATCAGAAAAGCAGCAACAACAGAAGAAGTGAAGTCCTGCCATGTAAAACAAGCTTTGGGCTAATTGTTCCCCATTAGGTAGGCGACACAAAGGGAGGCTGACAGGCACACAGGTGCCTGTCAGCCTGACTGTCTCTCAGTCTCTGCTTCAGCTTTGTTAGCTTTATGCTCTGCATTAGAACAGAGTCCCAGACAGGAAAGGGGAGAGCTGGTGTGATTTATAATGAAACAAAAAGGGAGCTGGAGCTCTTTTTGTTTCTTCCACCCCTAAAAAACTGGTTGATGGAGCAGAGTGAATTATTCAGGGTGTTAGTTTGGCTCTCGGCGGGATGCAGCTTTAATACGCTGCAGATTTGCTTCAGGGCTCACTCAAACTTTTTCAAGTGCAGAAGTAACTTGGTGAAAAGCAAAGTGCAATGCATCCCTTCATAGTCTTCTCCTTCTCTGCAGCTCCATTCACTCTGACATGCAGAGCAGAAGTCTCTCAGTGATGCTGCATGCACTTCTTTAGAAACTTAATTGAATTTATTTGTAGCTGATTTTCTATGCTGTGCTTTTGTTGTTCAGTCACAAGGCTCCTTAAAAAGTCTGATGAAGCTTTAATCTCACCTGAACTGGTCCCAGGCACAACTTCACTGTTTGTGAAGCAAGGAGGCTTAACATGTTCACTGTTTATCTGATGGTGGAGGGTCCAATTATCTCCTTGTTTGTTGCTGTGAAATGCTTCAATCTGATGTTTGAGTTCGAGCAAAAACACCAAAAAACCTGGAAATGTTTAGATTCATCTCATTTCTAATGAAACTATTAAGTCCTAACGATTGTCTGTCCCCACAACTTGGTTCAACTCTCAATTTTTTGGTCACAGTTTTGTTTTGGTTCGACACAGCAAAAACTAAAAAAGAAAAATGTTGTTTTGATTTGCTAATAAACAACATTTAAAAAACCTTTCAGTTGGTTCATACAAAGCCTTGTGTGATGTAACAAAACAATAAAAAAATCAGTCCATCTCAAATTTACCAACATGTTTGAAAGTTTTATTGTAAACATATGCAAACATAGGGATGCAACAGCTCACTTTCTCCACAATTCAGTTTATTGGTGCTACATGTGGTTCCATTTTAAACCAAGAATTGTGAGATCCCAACTCATCACGAGACTAAAGAGCTAAACTGCTAAAAAAAAACCACACAAAACCAGCAATGCTAACGATGCTGGCTTAAATCATTAACATGCAAACGAAGTGCTAGATGCTAAACAAGAAAAAAAAAAAAGTGGAAATCTGCTCCAGACTGTGAAACACGCAGTTCAAAAGGCTAAAACAAATCTTTGAATTAGACAGTAAAGAGACCAGGAGAAGAACATGTGAAATACTGCTAAATATCCTAAATGGCATGACAGAAAAACAGAAGCAAAAACTTCATGAATAAAGTACATTATAATTTACTGTATTTATAAAAACATTTCAAATATTAATGCTGTGAATTTTAAAAATAAAGAAAAAATGGATCTGATGTTTTTTCTCCACTTGGAGTCATAACTATGAAGTTAAATGAAAGCAAAGCTTGATTTCATGTCACTTATAAAGGGGTAAAATGTTTGTGGACGTTGGATCAAGGTGAAGCTTCCTAAAGATCATGTCTTCCTCTCTCTCACCTAAGCCAGTGTCTCACAGTCCAAAAATATATTTTTAATCAAACTATAATAAGAAAATCAACATTTCCCAAACAGCTCTGCAGGTTTTTGAACCTGCAGCCTCTCCTGGTTGACAGGATAAGACCTTTCTCCACGTCTGCTCTGCAGACACAAACTGGTGCCATTCTTCACATTAGTGAAGATATAAAACCAAGGCTGACATCTAAATGATTCCAGCGATTCCTCCATATTTCACTGGAGGCCTGCTAATATGAGTGTTGACATTTAAATGAATGTTCTCCTCTCTGAGAAAGTCTAATTTGATCAGAGCAAAATAAAAAAAGATAGAAAGAAAGAAATGGAAAAGAGGAGGACTTTCATGACAAACCCACAGTCACGCCATGTGAAATGCATCCTCCACTACATCTGTCACCTCCATGAAAGCAGACCTCCCAGTGACCTGGCCCCCATAAAGACAAGTCACTGCTCACAGATTTACTGCAGGCTGCCTCCATGTGCGCCTCATCCACCACCAATGCTGCGCTTTCATCCAGCATGGCTGCAGGCAGCTGAGAACAAACAGTGCAGCAGCTTTACAGAGACGTGTGACGGCGACACAGAGAGCTGAATGCATCACCTCTGACTGATAAAAATCCTGCTACGCTGCAGCTAATCTCCTCACAATCTGCCCTTCTTCCATCATCAAAGGAAGTCCAGAAGATTTCTGTTTGTTTGGGCCTTCAGATCAGTTTTCACCTCATTTTCCTAAATGAGATCCTGCACAGGAAATGATGAAGGCACGCGGCAGATGATGCAAAGACCAGCCAGGAGAGCACCGATACACCTCCTCTGGTATTATGACAACCTACACCTCCACAACGAGGATCACAGAGGATATGCTCAGAGGGGGGAATATTATCATCATTATGACCAAGTCCTTATCTTTGATGAGGACAAACAGCTGTACAGTTAATCTGAGAATCATAAATCAATTATGATCTAAACCCTCAGAATATGATCAAATGGTTCTGAAAGGTTAAATATTTGTTTCAATTTTCTAACTAAATTAGAGTCTGTAAGTTATTTTTATTTATACTGTAAATTCTCTTTACTTCTATAATATTTTTTTCCTACTTTTCTTTTATATTCCCTTTGTGTTTTTCCTTTTTTTACAATGTTGATCCAAACTTTTTAAATTTTCATTTATGTTTGCATTGCATTTTTGTTGTCGATTCACTTTGTTTTAAGGGAGACAAATTTACCAACCGTCCAGGAACAAGAGGTGAAAAATAGGAATGCTTTTTAACGTGCCATGTCCATGTCTAATAAACTAATAAATAAAAAAAAAAACTAAATACTAACAGTAGGTCTCAGCCAGGCCACCTAAATAAATGTTATTTCAGTGGGTGTCCTGATTAAATAAATAAACAAGTGAAAGAATTTTGGTCAGGGCAGCTCAAACTAGAATAAAAGGCAAATTTACCATAAACATAATTGCATGAAAGACCCACTCCAATGAAAATAGTCTTTTTGGTGTTTTTAACATGTTCTTGTGGCATTTTTCTGATGATGAAGAACATATAATAAGAAGTTAAGCTTAAATGACATTTCTGAGTATTTCTTTTTCAAACCGTTGTGAATGAAGAGCAGACAAATCTCTTGGATCCATGTACATCTTTGATTTGCTGGTCTCTGGATCAAAACTGTACGGCTAATTATTTCTGTTTATTGCTCTCCATTTTGTTGCACCGTTAATGTAAGCTTGGGGGTGTGAGGGGCCGTAAGCTAGCGGGAGAGCATGTAAACTAAGAGCTCTCAGCAATGGGCAGGGGAAGGGAATAGTCCCACCCGCAACTCCTGCCGCTCTGCAGAAACCATGTCCTAGAAAACGACACAGGTTTTTGGATTTTGGCTAAAAAAAACATAATTAAAAGATGGCTTTGAAAATCGATCAAACGATGATTGGGCTGGGCATTTATTATTTATCATATATTAATATGAAAATAATCATGTTCAAATTCAAATTTATTTTATTTCTAAAGAACCTTTAATGTAAAAAAAAAACATCTCAAAGGACGTACATAAAACAAACAAAAACACCATTCCTCACACATGCAATTAAATAATAAGATAAATCTCATAATAATATACACAAAACAAACACTAATAAAAGATAATGGTTAGAAGCTAAAGAAAACAGAAAACTGAAGACGCCGTCCGCCCTGTCCTCCTGTTGGCTGGGAGGGGTCAGCATTCAAGCCGCACAAGCACAACCCCTGCTTACCCTATAATATAATATAATATAATATAATATAATATAATATAATAACGACACAAAGCCACAATGATAATGAATAGGATATTCATATTACAGAAAGGCTTATTTTAAATGGAATGACAGCAAAGATTCATACTATAATGGCTGTCATTATTATTAAACATACCAACATGCAGTATATAAAATACTTTGGGTTCCTATGAACTTCCGGTTAAATGTGAACTGACTGCATTTCATCGTGGTTCAACTTTGGACATTCAAATGGGAGCTAAAGTGCCGCAGGAACATCTCAGGAAATAGAAAAAAAGCCAGAATTTTTTGAATGTTTAACCACAAAGCTGTTGGGTTAGGATTTGAATGAATCTGCTTTCTCTCTGCAATGACCTGAGATGACCTGAAACATGGAAACACAGAATTTCCATCAGCAGGTCATCAGACTAGTTCTCTGAACATATACAAATTTTGGATTTTAAGTATTTTAAAGACATTTCTACAAGGGCTGTGGCTCGTTACTTAAACAGCAATCAGATTCATTTCACTTATTAAAATCAACCATTTACAGATCAAATTCCTACTATTAAATATATGATGTTTCAATGTGTCCATGTTTTTTACTGGATGTATACAATTTTACATTTTTTTATATTTCTATTCTATTTTTCAATTTAAATTTTCAACTATATTTAAAAAAATTGAATGTGTTTTCAAAACTTATTTCAGTAAACTAAACATCAGTCTTTATCTATAAGTGAAACTTTTAATTTGGAAATAAGAACTATCACTGACACTTTACTTGGAAGGTGTATTTACTTCCTGTGACGGTGGCGCTTTTGGTGTGTTTGGTTTTTCTTGACTTATAGTCAATCATTTTCTACAAATTTAGAGCAAATATTTTCTCATTACCACACTCTACTATATTCATTATGATCACAAATCAAATCACAAATCTTAGACGTCACAAACATTCATACTTCATTTTTTAGGGTACAGATTGCGAATATTCGAGTATTCAGATACTCGTTAATGTGTGTTGCGGGTATTCAAATCATTCAATTATTAAAGTTTAATTACTTTTGTCAGAAACTAAGAAACATAACGAATTACAGTTCACATTTTGATAGTTAAATTACAATTGATAAGAGTATAAGTGTGAAGGAAGGGGGCAGAGATATGGAAGTAGATACATTTGTTGGGGCATTCAGTGACTGGAGGTATTTGTGCTGTTTCCAATGTGTTAAAAGGAGAAGCAAAAACATTTCAATTCAGTGCAAGTTATGTCCCGCAGATAAACTGCTTTCCATTGCCGTGGTGCTAAAGAGCAACCTGTCCAAGCACTTGGTAAGTTCGTCCAGCCACACCAAGCTTGAGGTGAATGATGGCCATGGCTGCAGCCACAGTACTTTATTTTCTGTCTGAATTCTAATGAAACGAGGTTCTGTCTTTAACCGTGTTCATTCTTTGGTCATTGATTTGAAAATAAGTCAAAAACAAGGGGAGCTTGTTTGTGCAAGCTTTTTTCCCTTGAGAATTTGTGAGTGGAAAAAAAGAAAGTGAGTAAAGTAAATTTCATCCAGTAACTAAAGTAATTAATGTAAAAGTAATTTATCCTGAGCTGCTTGTTACAACCATTATCTGTGCACTCCTTAAAAATGTCTGAGTGTAAAGTTTGTTCTTTTGACAAATGAAAATGTTTATCTTCACATTTCTACTGCTGACCTGCAGAGGGTTGACACCCATCATAACGATCAGCTGTTTCTGATGGGCGTGGCCCAGTCAGGTCTTTCAGTGTGACCACGCCTTCTTTGTTCGAGGTGTTGTTTCTGCATTTCTTGATCTCCTCTTTTATCTTTATGGGTCTGTGGTGTGACTGTGTGTTGGTGTGCTCTGATGCTCCTCCTTTTTTGATCTGTGAATCTTCTAGTTTTCTCCTGGAGTTCATTTTTCTGCTCCTGTGTTAAGCATCTGTGTTTCATAGATGACATTGGCGTTTCTCTCTGTCTTCGTGTCCTTTGGGTGAACTCTGAGTTTTATGTGAGGACGACTCCAGGCGGCAAAAACACGTCAAGGTAAACTTCATCTTGATGGTTCTGTTTTTCTAACATCCCTCTCTCTTATTCCTCCTTCTTTTTTTCCGTCCAGTCCGACAAAAAAAGGATACGAACATAATATATATAAAGTTTAGTTTAAATTACAAAAGGGGTTTATACAAATATACACCTTGTGTGTCTGAAGATTTATAACCCCCAATTGTTAACAGTAAAATCTGTTCAACACAAGAGGCTGTCGGCTCTGATCTGTTTGCTCAGCTGTTGGATAGGACAAATAAAAAAACTAAAAAGCAAAAAAAAAAAAAGAAAAAAAACCATGCATGAACATTAAAATGAAAAAAACCTCGCTTTCTCTTTATGTTAGACATGGACTGACTGACAGGAGGTGTCACACGTGTTTGAAGATTTTAAATACCACACACATGTTCTTAGATTATTTTCTAAATTCAGTTATTTTACCTTGAAAATATCTTTTGTTTATTTACCAAGAAGAGCATAGCTGTCTCTGTTGCTTAGTCTTAAAGGAAAAAAAGTGGCTCCTGTTTCTCAGCATCACAATTTATTGATCGGAGTAACGTTAGCCCCCCCCGGGCTTTCGTCAAGACTGCTGTTACAGCACTTTTGATGAATAAATTAAATTATGATGCGGAGCAGAAGCGACGTGCCAGCTTTTTCCTTTTTTCCTCAGACTTAATCAAATTAAACACACCTGATTCCTGAGGCAAACAAACAAAAAGATAACCCACGCTGAAAAAATCCTGAGGAGCACACGGCGGCACAGCACAAAACATACGTTCTGTTCATGAAAACAAGCCGTGTGAGGAAAGGCCACAGTGTCTGCTCACACCACAGGCTAAATATAACACACACACAAGAGCATCGACACCCACCGCCACCCCACGCTTGCTTATAAGAATGTGTCACCTCTCGTGGCTCCCGGAGCAGATAGCGGGAGGCCCAACCACGCCGTTTAACTCGGGTTGCAGCGAATGGCTGTAGGTCACCGCTATATCATCTCAGCTCCACACACAGGGCTGCCAGGTGGCTTTTATTTGACTTTAATGTGGAGAAATATTAGATTTTTCCAGGCCAAGCTAAATCCCTCCCCTGGGCTCCCTGATAGCCTCTGCAAAACCGAACACAGGAGACGGGTCAATACAGCCCCGATGCCAAATCTCCTTAAAGTCGCTCTTTATTCATGAATACGTGAGAAACAGTCTCTGTCTGCATGTGAACAGACTCCACTCTGGATCAAAGAGAAACATCTCCACAAATGCAGAGCAGGCCGAGCGGGCCGCCGGCCGGATTTGGTGGTTCTGACCGCCATTTTTCTGCTGCTGTAATTATGGTAAACAAATGAATATAGAGGGCAGCGCTGCAGCCTTCTTTCTACTGTTTTATTCACAACACGTTTCCCTTAAACCTTATTCTGCTCCTCTGAATAATTCAAAACTGCACACCTAATCCAGGCTTTAATTGCAAGTATTAATTTCAAACAATGTTTTTATTTATTTTTTCTTAAAGGACCGGCTGATTCTGGATCCGCTCGTTAATCTAGCCTCAGCATTTCTCACTGACCAGAATTTAAATTTCCGAGCGAATTCCTTCGCCACAGAAACAAAAGCTTTGGCTTCTGCAAAGTGTCGCCACACTGGATTAAGGGAGCGACTGTAATGCTGAAAGTCAGGGAAGTTGTCGTGCACGTGTCTTTCTTTCAGAAAGACCCTGTTCACGCGGAGATTCCTGGAAAGGAAGGCGAGTGGGAGGAGCTAAAGTGTAACAACAGCTGAGTGGTTGGAACTCGTGCAACATCCAGACTTTAGCTCAGACTAATGTAGGAACAGCAGCCATTGAAAATCTCTGAAAATCATTCTATTGCTAGCGTCCTTTTTTTTTTCCAATGCAATTTAACCAAAAAAGGCTCCAAGTTACCAAGTGAGGTTATGGTACAAGGCGAGCTGCATCCAGTCTATAGCCTGTTCAACATCAGATCACCAAGGACCAAAGGCCCATAGTGAAAACATCCATTTAGTGTTATGGTAAAGCCATAGACAATTGTATACTAGTTACTTTTGGTTCTGCTAATGGTGTTGCTTAGCTCCGCCTACTTTATCCTTTTAACATAATTTCTAATCTCATTGAATCTCATGGAACAGAAGACTAAAACAAAGCTCATGATCTATCAACCTTCTCTAAAATGTACCTGATAAGAAACCTTCGTTTGGTTTGGGACCATATCGATTCAAAGCTCTGCTGGACAGAAAACACACCAAAACTGGACAAATAAAACTTCACAGGAAATTGACAAAAAGGGCTGTAAGGAATTATATTATTTTTCTTGAATATTAACAGTTCTAAACATTTTTATTTTGAAAACTAAATAAAAACCAAAACAGAATACTTCTTGCCTAAAATAAGTCACTTTCCTGAGTAAAGTCTGACTAAAAAGTAACCAAAAAATTCCAGGTTTTCCAAACTCTCTGTGGGACAATTGGTACCGGGCCCCAGAGAGGCAAAAAAAAAAAAAAACAAAGAAAAAAAACCAAAACCTAAATTTTTTCGGTTTGGTTTCTAATGTGATTCTGAAGGAAGTTTTATTTTGGAAAACTACTGGATTCTACCCACCACATCCGACTCATTCTTGACGCATGTCATGTTGCTCAGTAACGAGTCCAAAATCCATCCGGTACTTTCATAAAGCAGCAGCGCTGACTGCTAAACGGAAATCTTCAAGCTAGAAAAGTTAACAAAAAACAGATGTATTTAGAAAGTTTCTTTTGGCAGAAAAGAAGAAACGGAAGAAGAGCCTTTGACTTCAGAATAAAAACATGTTGCATTTATAGACATAAACCAGGAGTCTTTACTTTAAGTATAGCCTTATTGTGACAGTTCTTCCTACAGACCATACTAATGCAGAATATTCAGCAAACGGCTGTTTAATGTTATTAGGATGCTGCTAATAAAGTTGTTCAAACTGTGCAGTCATATTTGCTATTATATTTAGAAAATACCCGTTTTAGTGACCAGTTTTTTTGTATTTATCTGTCGAGGTCGAACGAGGATGATGTTGGTGCCTGGTTTTTTAGCTTCCATTTTGACACCTATGGGTTAAAATCTAGATCACGTTTTTATGGTTCCTAAATTAAAATCTAGTGAACAAATAAAGTTTACACAAGCTGCAACAGCTAAAAACAAACAGACGCCCACTTCAGGCTCGTCCAGACCAGTCTGTGGCCTGAAAAAGATTGGAGACTGCTGTATTAAGGGATGCTGGGATAAATGACAGAAATCCCATGAATACTTTTGAGGTAAGGTGCAATAAAAAAGCTTTTTCATCACCAGTCTTTCTTAAAACCACCTACAGGACATTCTCTTCAATCAAATGTCTGTTTTGTGGTAAAATATACAGTAATCAAGTTTCAGTGAAGTAGAATTATCTATTCTAACTTTACAAAATAAAAACAAAGTGGAAAAGATGTGGGCTTTTAGCCTGAAGAAAAGTTACTGATTATGTCTTTTAAAAAATATCCTGACTGGTCAAATTTCCTGTTATTAGGTTACCATTGATTCTTAGCTGTTTTCTTAACCAACACTGTGAGCAAGAAAAGCTGCAGAAAACAGCTTCTCTTCATTATGCAGAGGAGGATGTCAACCCTGTTTGCAATTTCCTTGTTTTTCCCTTTGTTTAATTACACCAGTGTGTCAAAATCCATGTACTAATGAGTATTTATGTCAAAACAGAGCATGCGTAACCTTCTGCTGCTTTATTTTTTAACCGACTTTTAAGAAAAAAAACTGTCAAATAAGAATGTTCTTGATGATTTTTGTTTCATTAAAGAACTTTAAGTGCTGTTAAATTCAGCAATGGATGCTGAAGCTGTCTGCGGTTCTGGAATAAGATCCAGGAGGTAAAGAGTTCATGTTTGTCCGTCCTACGTCGGTTCTGAACCCGGCCTCACAGAGCTTCAGGAGCGGAAGAAAATGAAAAATCACCAGAAGATGTGAGATTCGGATGATCCTGGCGTTGATTCCATCACAACATCATTCCAGCTCTCAGCTTCATAACAGACATTATAAAGTCAAGAAATTTGACGTTCTGCCTCATCAGCTTCCCTTCATTTGGTAATACAGCCACATCCATCACCACCTCTCAGAAAAAAAACATTCCAACTGTTTGAAAACAGATTTTATTGGAGAGGCGCTGCAGGGAGTTTGCATATTTCTCCCTCTGTGCTGCATAAAAACTACAGTTTAAAGAATTTCTCTGCACAAAGGGGGCCGGCAGCTGATGCGGCAGCGTGATCTTTGTCTGTTCTTTGTCAACATCTCGTTTACAGCATTGTCTTCATATAGTTGGAGGCGCTGTTGACTGGAGGTGCGCAGGTCATTCAGGCGGGGCGAGAATCAGACGGTTCCAGAAAAATCATTGACATCAGAAAAGGATCAAATATTCTGTTCTGTAGCTGTGTGAAACTTGATTTAGAATATATTTTAGTGAGAGACAGAGGCCTTCTCTTTCTGTGTTGATCTAGTTTCTGTTCCTTATCTAGAATTTGGGTGGTGCTGGGGTCTCCAGAACTCTCTGTTCTACCTCGATCAGATCTTCTGGAAGGATTCTAAGAAACTTCACATCTCCAGCGTGTCCCGGGTCTCCTCCAGACTGCTAACACCTTTGGTGTCTCACTAAGAAGGTGTTCAAATTCCATCATCTGCCTCTGATGTGGAGAAGCAGCAATTCAAGCTCCTCCTACAGTTCCTCCTGACTTCCCTTTTAAAGACCCACGATTTTAACATGTTCTTGTGGCATTTTTCTGATCATGGAGGAAATGTATAAAGAAAATTAAGATTAAAAATTGCATGTCTGAGTATTTTATTCAAATCGTTGTGAGCAGAAAAACTGTCAGAAAAACTGAACGGGCAGTGCCTCAAGCTCCCTGCTCCACTCCATTCTGATGCATCTGCTTACAGACATAGATATTGCACGCTATTTTTGTTAAACCAGTAATGTTAGGTTGGGGGTGTGAGGGGCAAAAGAGAGTGTAAACAAAGGGATGATGGAAAACGAAGGCAGGCTTACTTCTGCGCCTACAACTCAGAAGTGAATTTCGAATGATCTCCTGCCGCTCTGTTATAGAAAACTACAGTTTTTTTTGTTGGTAAAAAAGTCATAATCGTAATTAATAGACCACTAGGAATGATTTGAAAAAAGATCAAAAGATGACTGAAATCTGACTTGAAGCTCCGCCTCCCTGCATAGGAATCTCGTTCCTTTCCTGGATGTAGCATCACATGCTCCATCATAAAACTGTTTGTGGATGCTGTGAATTAAAACTCGAGCATTTAAGCCCCATTTTCCAAACATCTGTGCTAGTGGAGAGCATGTAAACTTGTGCTCTGAGAGGTCTGAGATGGACCATGATGGAAATGTCGTAGATCAAAATGTGCTGCAACCAATCTGAACAGACGTGAAAAAAGAAAAATCCATTTGTGTCGTCCAAGGCGAAGGTCAACTGGTTCTGTCAGCATCTGAACCAGCAGCTTGACAGGAGCTCTCCACACAGACGCCCGCTCTGGAGCTCTTCTGTTGTCTGATTTGAGAGGACTCCCCAAGCCCGAAGCTGCTCCTTTGAAGTCAAACACGCCATGACACGACAGCGGTCGGGGTATTGATCCTTCTTTGTCATGGCGTCACACTTAGATTTGTGTCACTTATTCTTTAGTGATGCTGCATTGAGTGCTGTTGCTATGGTTACCCGCAATTTATCCCACATGGTCGGCTGCCAACCAATCACGGATGGAGGTTTCTCTTGGCTCTGACATGAAACAGATAAATCATCGCAGAACAAAAAAAAACAAAAAACAAAACAAAAAACCGGCACTGCACAGGAAAAATTGAAGTTTGTCAAAGCTGTCACATGCTCATGCTGAGCTGAGCTGACATATCAGCGGCGAAGAAGATGAATTAGACCTTTCTTAATGTAAATATGCAGAATGTCAGGGGTGTGTGGGAGGATACAAGGGGGTTCGCATGATTCCCCCCACCAGAGTGACCCATTTAAATGGAAATCTCCTGCAGAAATCCACAGACATGCAGGATGCTCCGCCCCCTTCCTCTGCCTCCATCAGTGCATCTTTCGCTGTGTTCTACACTCATAATAAAATGCTCCATCCTGTTCCTACACCCCCCACCCCCACCTCCTGCTTCCACACGTTCCCCTAATGAGATAAATTAGCGCCTTGCAACAGATGCATGGAATATACACTAATGGCCACCATCTGTCACTCATCGCCGCAAAACAGAGTGAGAACGCGGCGCTAAATCCGATCACAAGCCCCTGGCAGAGCCCCTCCATGGTGAGGAGGAGGAGGAGGAGGAAGGGGAGGAAGCTGCAGAGCCAGAAGAAGTGTGTGTGTCTGTGTGTGTGTAAAGGGGAAATGTGAAGGTATGGGCGCCGACCGGACCGAGGTTCCATACATAGGTGTTGGGAAGGCGTTGGAGCTGCAGTCCAGCAGGTCAGGCCTGCTGGTGACTCAGCGCAAGGTCCCAACTTTGAAGGGGGTGGGGTTTATTTCCCTGCTCCTTGAAGTTTATTACAATGAAGTATTTCACTTAAGTGACAACATAGTCTCCTTGAGGGGGAGGAGCCTGGTAGATCAGGACCAGCAAAGATTTTGTCTCCCTTTCACAGCACAAATTTCCCTCCAACTCCTCAACCTGTAAACAACAAACGTCCTTCGAGTTTTCAGAGAAACAACCCGTCCGCTCCAGCAGGAGTCTGCCACGTTCAAACAGGGTCAAATGTGTTGTTTGTAGCTCAGTGGCGCGGTTGAAGAGTGTTCGGACCATTGATTGTTTATGTGAACTGGAGTGAGTGAGTCTGATGTCATCCATAGAAAATGGTTTATTTCCAACTCCAACAAATGAATTCAATTCAGTTGCCATTTGTTCTTTGCGCAATAGCGACGCCGCCATGTTGGAACAGTGGTGTCGTCAGTAAACAATGATTGGAACCTGTCAATTTTTGAAAGCAAATTTTAAACTTTATTTATTAAGACTATTTTCATCATCATTAATTGATTTTTTTTTTTTAGTTATCTTGTGCTGCTAAATTACAATAGGACTAATGGCCTTTTGTGCATGTGGTCAATTTTTACATTTATTACAAATAAAAGGCCAATACTATGATATAAGCCTTTCAGAGTAAACTATAGCCGTATATATGATATCATCTAACTTTTGGAACACTACAGAAATATTTTTTTAATTAAATACGAGTTTTTTTCCTGATCTCTTTTCCAACCAGGAAGTAAGACACCTCGATCTCTGACGCCCCTCCTTTCACTCCTTGTGGGTGCTGCCCATTTCATGACATCATCCTACAGCTGGCATTGGCAACGTCTCTGCATTTCGCCCACAAAAACAAACAATATCTGAACTTCTGCAAAGATGGATGTGCATATTGTGCATAAAAATGAATCAGAGCAAAAATGGTTATTCTGATCATTAGAATGACCGAATAATAGCTTTATATTTCTATAGAAGTCCACAGGGGTTTGTGGGCAATTCCTGATTGCAACACCAGCAGGTAGGGGTCAGTGGTTCGTCTTCATACCAATGGGCTGAGTTCAAAAACACTGTCAGGTATTTCTAGAGGCCTTGATGGAATCTAATATCTTTCATTCATTGACTCCAATTCTTTGATCTTTTTTGACAGTAAAAAAATCCTTAATAATTCCTAAAGCTCTAATAGTTATACATTTTTGTGTCATTGCCATGGAGACATCATGTTAAGAGATTCCATCTGAATTAAAAAAAAAGTACAGCCAGAAGTTGTTGCTTATTTTGCATTTCAGAGTAAAATACGATCCTTACAGTAAAATGAATGAGGACTTCAGAGTTATAGCAACAAAAGCTGTCTCGTCTTTAGATTTCCATGTTGAGGATGTTTGTATGACAGAGAGATGAAGCACGTTTGCTTAACGCTGCAAATTTACAATCCTAATTTCTCTTGTTTTGCAGCCATCAGTTAAGAACAATGAAGCCTCAAATCTGTCCACTGTGGCTTTAATATTAGATTTATTTTTTTCATTATTCTGAAAAACGAGGTGGGGGAGTGAAGCCCCTAACCAAATAAAAGGGGGCTTGCATATTCATGTAGTTAATTACACTTTTATTGTTGACAATTATGTCTCAATAATGTCTCTTTTTGTTTTTTTAGCCGCTTTTTTAAAAAACTTGAGAGTATTTCAGAAACACCTTAATGTAATCACACTATTTTTTTTGAGTAATTTGTAATGGAAGTTTTCAGGATAAAAACTCAGTTCCATGAAATAAGAGAAAAAACTTTAGTTGTGCAGATTTGTTTGAAATTCTCCTCAAACATGAACAAGCAATGCAGAACCATTGAAAGAGCTGCACTTGTGAATCTTCTCTGCTCCTTAGATGTGATGCGGGAACCCACTAAAGCAGAACATGTATAAACCAGAAATCAGGATTTGGATTCTGGATCTTACAGATCTGACCTTCAGCTCAAGCTTTTTGATTGAAATGCAGGTTTTATTGAGGCCCAAAATAAACTAACAGTTAAAAATTTTGAGGATATTTTTAAAAAAAAGTTTAAGAATAACTTTGATTAAATATTGCAGAAAAGTCCTTCGTCAGTCTTGAATACCATAAACTTCATTGGCGAACATCACTTAAAGTAAGACCTTCCCATCTGAACCTACAGAAAGTACATTCGGAGATCCCCAAGGCTCCGTCCTGGGGCCACTTCTGTTTAACATCTACATGCTCCCGCTGGCCCAGGTTATAAAGAACAACAGCATTAGTCACCATAGTAGGTCCGTGTGATCACGCAGCGGTTTAAAGTCGGACAGTATTTTCACGGATGGGCCTTTAAGACGCGGCAGATAAATACAACTAAATTAATTCATAGGACATTCATAAAAAAAAAAATGTCTACATATTAACAGAATTGAATCCACTTTTTTTAGCAGCGTCTGAGTAGAATAAAAGAGTATGTGTTACACTGAAAACTGACCTGTCAGATGTTGTGATCAATCCTCCTTAAAGCTGCAGCTTTAAGTTCAATAATGATATATAATGACAACAACCAGAAACATTTTACTGTTTTCAGGTGTTTTTTTGTTATGATTTAATATAAAATGTGATCACCTGGGGGTAGAATTAGGAAATCTCTACTAAATCTGTCCTTGTCCTCTGTCCTTAAAGACGTGTTCATACCATTCATAAATGACTTTGATATAATTTCTATTTCCTAAAAAAATAAATAAAAATCGGAATGTTTTCAAAAAAGTAAAATGTCTAAGGCATTTCTGTGCAAAATACTGTTAGAATTTGGCTGATAAAATATATGTTTGGCCAGTAGATTTTTTTTTAATCGGCCAACTTGGCCAGTGTTTCAAAAATTAAATTTCAACCCCTGTGTGGAGGTATTTTAGTTTTTTGAAATCTGACAAAAAACAGAGTAATATGCATTGTAAATTGTGCAGAAGGCATGTTCCTTCTAAAACCAACCTTTTATCACCTGAAGCAGAGCCACCAAGCATGCTCAATCTCAGACTGAAATAAACCAGAATTCTCCAGGAAAAAAACAACAGAGTTAAGAACTTAACAGCAGCAACAGTAAACTATGTGAAGAAATTCAGAGAATTTACTCTTTAGTTCCTAGCTTATTCACAGGATGTTGACAAACACGATTGTCAATTTTATGTTTGTTCTGTAAAACTTGAAAACATTAGAATTTATTTGTAGAATTACTGCTTTGTTTTTAAATGAAACTGATCAAGCAGTTTAGTGTTCTGTTTTATTGATGTTCTCTTTTGAAACTTGAAAGCTTTTGCTTTCATTTTCAGTTTAGTTTGTAATATTTATGCCTTTTTTTGCTTTCTGGAAAAAAGAAAACAGTTGCATAATATTCCTTCAGTGCAACTGTTATGTTTAAAGTATGATAGGAAATAAAGATTTAAATCTAAACAACCTGCTGATGATTACACATTTCTCTAATGAGCCAGAGTGTGTTCAAATTTGACAAATACAGTTATTTGGTTTATAACCTGATATATATATATATATCGTTACCATCTGAAATGAAAAAACAATATAGTGATATAAAAAATACACCATCACCTAGCCCTATACCATAGCTATGCAGATGATACACAGATATATATTACAATGATATCAGGAGACTGAGGTTCTGTACAGGATCTTGGTGAATGCATTGAGGATATTAATGACTGGATGCGTCACAACTTACTTCATCCAAACAAAACTGAGGTTTTTGTCTTTGGGGCTGAAGAGGAACGGTTGTGGCTTGCTACAGAGCTTCAATCTGTTTATCCAAAAACCACCAACCTGACCAAGGCCAGAAACTTGGATGTACTCATGGACACAGGCCTACATTTTGATAAACACATCAGTGGCGCAGTCATAAAATCAGCCTATCATCTCAAAAATATTTTAATGATTAAAGATCTGATGCCTCAGCAGAAATAACTAGATCGTGCTTTTGTCTTTAGTAAAAAGCAGACCTCATCAGGCCAGTTCTGAGGTCTTTACACTGGCTGCCGGTCTGCCAGAGAATAGACTTTAAAGTTCTGTTACTGGTTTATAAAGCTTTGAATGGTTTAGCACCAAAATAAATGACAGACCTTCTGACCCAGTACGGACCAGCCAGACCTCTCCGCTCATCTGGACCTGGTCTTTTGTCAGTTCCTAGAGTCCAAACCAAACATGGAGAAGCTACATTGCTCCACAGATCTAGAACAGGAGTGTCGAACTCCAGGCCTCGAGGGCCGGCCTCCTGCTGGTTTTCCAGAAAGTCGTATCTGCAGCTGATTACCTGAATCAGGTGTGTCTATCCATTGAGGAGCTTAAATGGAAGGTTGGTTGGAAAACATGTAGGACACCGGCCCTTGAGGGCTGGAGTTCGACACCTGTGATCTAGAACATACTTCTAGAAAACCTCAGATCAGCTGAAACAGTTTATTTAAGTCCAGGTTAAAGACCCACCGTTCTAAGCTTCTTTTGATTCGTTTGTATTCAAGAGTTTATATCCGTACTCTTATTTTTAATGCAATTTAACGTTCTTTACATTTTTTATTTGATCTATTCCTCCTTAAATATTTATTTTAATGTTTTATGTAAACCGCTTTGTCTTTATATTCTAAATCTACTATACAAATAAACTTGCCATGCATAAGACATACCCCCCCTTACATGGTGGCGCTCCTGTCCCAACCTTCACAACTTTTAAATCTTTTATACTTTAAATTAAAACACAAAATCCTCTCCTGAGGTGAAGGGATTAAGAGTAAAAGTTCAATCAAGGGAATAATTTCCAGGATAATAAATTTAGGCTACAAATTTTCCTATTATTGATTTTCATAACTTTAATTATAATTACTTTTCTGCAGGTGATGAGTTGTCAAATCAACTCGACTTCAGTCAGACTCGATAAATAAAAGTGCGGCTGGGAGTGAACCTGTCAGGAAGACTGGCTTTAAATAATGCAAATGACCATTCTGAGCATCTTGCTGGGAGCTTTGCTCTTCAGTTCAATGTCAGACTTAAGCACCTCTGCAGAGGGCTTAAGCAGCAGTCTGAATTGTACCATTTATGCATAAGATAGCTGAAGAAAAAAAAATCGGAGTCTGGGATCCATCACAGATATTCAAATAGTGTCTCCTTTGACGGCCAGTAATTCTCTCAGCACAACGGCTGCAGAGCAGACGGACGCTCTGACAGGCCGCTGTGGCTCTACCTGCGCTAAAAAAGTTAGCTTTTCCTTCGTATTGTCACCGTGACACCAAATCCATTCATTCAGAGTAATCAGTCGGCGATATACCTTAGCCTGCGCCGCGCCTGCTTGCCGCATTAGCATGCGGCTTGAGATGAAAGTGAAAAGAAACAATAATGAACAAAAAAAAAAGGTGGAGGAGCTGAATCACCAGGGAGCTGGCCTGTTCAGCCTCTATGAGAACAAATGCACTAAAGCCAGAGACAATTAATCACTATTTGCATGGAGCTGACCATAATTCCCTTCTTACTGCTTCAACTAACGACAACAAGAGGAAATTAATGACTTGATGCAGAAAATTAAAGACTGAGAACATTTTTTTTCTTTAAGAATATATATTTGCTTGGATTGCAGAAAAATGTGATCATTTTAATTATAGTCAGCAAACTAAAAATTTAATTTCTCACATTAGGCAGGCATGCACGGAAGATGAAACTTGTGTTTGGATGTGGAACAGAAGCTGCTGGACCCCCCCTGCTCCCTAAAATCCAGCATCATCAACATTTCCACTGAAGGCTCCTCATAAAAAGTAACGGGGCTCATAAACGCGGCGTCAAACACGGCCAAGCTCTCGTAAAGGGCAGCCGTGGGTTCGTCAGACAAACCCGGAGCTGGCATCTGCTCAAGAACTTAATGCGGAGGACTCCCTCCCCACCTGCAGCAGCCTTGAAACGCACACAGGTGCAGTTTGATGCTTTTATACATTAAAGGCGGATAATCTCTGCAGCCACGGTTTACTAAAGCAGGTCGCTCTCATGACCCAACATGACCCCAAACCTCTCATTCCTCAGTCTCTAAGGAAACTCAAATTTCTGCAATTAAGTCTCCTGCTTTTATTCAAGCAGAAGGACTTTGGCCTGGTATTAATCCATAAAAGAGTCTGTTTGTAGTGTTTTCTGAAGGCAGGTCTAAACTTTGACACATGGACCTGAGCCATGCAGCAGCTGCTATGTCCAAGTGGGCGTTTGGGATTTTTTCTCTGCAGTTCTGTTGAAGAATTGTCTTCAGAATCTGTTTGGTGTTCAACACATTAACTAAATGACCTAAAACGTTTGGAAAGTTTGGGGTAAAATCTAATAAATGTGAATTATTTGTTGGAGTTATTTTCTTCTTTAGGCTAGCATGCTTTTTGCTTCAGTATGCACAGTTTTAGCTCAAACATCTCATTTTTTTGTCCATCAGAGACTGGAGTTGGACCGAAGAAAAACATCTTGATCCAAACAATTCGATGTTCAACATCTTCCCAGACGTGTATCAAGAAGAAACGCAACTGTTGGAAGGTCAGTGTAGTTTGATACCATGAAAGGCCGAACAATGTCAAAGCTATTCTTTGACCAATCAATACTGAACAAAGACCACAGGAAGTGGAAGCTGGACTGGCTGGAGGATATTGATGAAGATTTATTTTTCAGGATGAAATGGTGTTATTGAGGAACTCCCCAAACATGCTCCTGTCCAGACAGCAAGAGCTTCCATGATTTAACATTTTCCTGGTTCTTTCACAGAAAAGCGCATTAATTATCCAAGGACTTGCAGGTGTGGTGTCTGCACAAAAACTCAAGGAGTTAAAAAAAACAGGGAGAAGCAGAGCTACGGCGATGTTCAGCACCATGATAATCCAAAGAGTGCATGGAGCTCTGAAGGAGCAGTTAAGGAGACACTTGGCACAAGCATCTTCTCTGAAGGAGCTGGGAGTGGTCCAACGTGTCTGTTTACACATCCAAGTGTGGCTGAGGAGCTTCTTTATGCCAGGTGGTGCAGATGAAGCATTTAAACAGCTCATGAAGGATGTTAGGAACTCCTCAGAGGAACTTCATGTGGAGAAGATGAAATTTACCTCATGCTTCAGAAGCCTCGTAATGTCTTCCTGGAAACACAGAACCTTTAATGCTGAAGGAAACGTCAAGGTTCTTCAGGAAAGGATGGAGATCAACAGAAGGACCACCGGGCTACTCAGAGTTAAGAGCTGCTTTTAAATGGCTGATCAATGACCCCACCCCCACCTTTGGTCACCATTTGTGGTTGATTAGAAATATCCCAGATTCAGTGGGCTTTTGCCTGGTTCACACTGGACACGGAAGCGCAAACAGAGACCGTTTCCATTCGGCGCCCTTGTTAACCTATAGTGTAATTCACACCAGGCGGATGTCCGCGGCCGGCTCACAATGTGCAGCAAAACGTTTTGGCATGTGGTCTATTTTTTGCGAGAGCCTCAAATGATCCATGTCAATACTGGCAGGACGTTCCGCCAAGACAATCCAGTAAATTTTCAAAATATAACCACATTTTTACAAGAAAACACAGCGATTGACAAATGCTGTGTACAAATCATATTTTTGTATCTAAACAGACTGTAGAGATGAAAATAGACAAAAAAAAGACACACACACAGATCAACGTAGGAGACTGACTACGGAGCAGGGGGGGGGTGTAAATCAATCAAAAGAGAGGCAGTTGGCAACATGTCAAGATGGACGACGTAAAACTAATTGCAGAAGTGTAGAAGTACAGCAAGTTGTACAGTCCCCAGCACGTTTTATAAGGACAACGTTAAAAAGGAGATCTGTTGGAAGGCAATCAGATCAGTAAATAAGTACAGTCTATTGTTTGAATCAAACGGTGTCTCACAATTTCTGCATGAAGGCAAAAAAAAAAAAAAGCTTTAGCAAAAGCGCTTGTGGAAAAATATGCGTCTGGTGTGATTTGCAAGTGAAAGCAGATACTGCACGCACTCCGTTCCACACTGCTATGCGGCATTTCCGCGTCCAATGTGAACCTGGCGTTAAGATCCCAGAGGAGGGGCTGGGGATAAAACTTCAGAGCAAAGCAAAGATGAAGAGTTTTAGATGTTTGGTGAGCCAAACATCTGCCTCAAATTTTGCCAATATTTTATTGAGGCAAATGTTGGAGATTTTTGTTCTTTGTAGATGAAACATTGAATAAAAGGTCTGGGTATTTTTTTTTTTTTTGGCTTAATGCCCCATTGAACACAGTGCAGAATCTTCTGAATGATAAAACCATAAAAGTCTCAGTTACCCGACACCTTCCTGAACATTCACAGATGAACTTTCAACTGTTATTGGTCATCTTGAACCTTAGGTGGATCTCTACCACAAGAGTATTTGTGAAAGTTTGGGCCGAGTTTGATCGACATATCATTTCTTAAAGTATTTAGATTCAAGAAGTTCCATCCATACGTTGAACTTTCTCCTTAACTGTCAAGACCATGAGCGCACATTTCCACGCTGAAGATGCCTTTGAAGCAGACTCTGATCAGGCTCCATAGATCACTGATGTACTGCATGTAGTAATTCAGTAATTATATCATCTCTGCAAAATGCTCATCCATTCCTTCATAATCGGCAAACATGTTCCAGGGTTTACTGTCAGTACTGTGTGAGGTACTTCCAAACTGAAGAACATCACAGATTACAGTAATACTACTGCAATACTACTGTCTTAGCACAGGGATGTGTAAAAATACTTCAGAATTACCTTAAGGTTACCTTTTTAACACAAAACTAGATCCACATTGACATTACATTTACATTTAGATGAGCTGCTATTTGGTTTAATTTTGATGATTAATAATTTGGTTAATTTTTGGTCAAACAAAGAGGAAAACTCCTTAAGTTTGGTCAGTCCATCAAAGAACTAGATAAATCGATCAATCAATAAACCATAACAAATGGAGAACCTGAGGCCTGTGTGACCCAAACTGTAAAAGACAGAAATTGACTCTAAAGAAGAGGAAATAAATTCAAATAATTGACTTAATGTTAATAAAACGTATGGATTTACTAAATAATCTACACTGATTAGTAAAGTATAAATAATCCTAAATAGAAGTTAAGAACCAGACAAATGGTAACCAAGTACAAAAACAAAGTTAAGCATTGCATTAAATGGATAGGATTATACACTGTAAATTTACTTCCTCCCCCTCCCTTTCAGGCAATTACTTTGGGTAAAACTAAACCTTATATTTAGTGTCTTTGTACTATAAGTGCAATTATGTCTATTTAAGATAAAGAGTATTTGCAACTGCATAACGTATATGCTTGTGGATGTGTAGCATATTTATATGGATATATAGGTGTGTATGTATAGACATTTATTACGTGTGTGTCTCTGTCTGTGTGTGTTTCTTTTTTCATAATTTTTTTACATGTCCCAATCAATACCTATACTATATCCTAACTAGGTTTAAATTATGGAGTCATGCTCTATCCCAGTTCACCTTTCATGGTCTTGCTGTTTTGCAGATTGTTTTTTGTGCAATTAAATCATTTAATAATATATTGATATTGACATGCTAAAACTTAAGCTATTCTATTATTGTTATTTTTATTACCATCTGCTATTTGAGCCATATTACATGCAACTTACCATAAACGTGTTTGAATTATATTTCACTAATAACTAGTTGCTAGCAGACTACTAGAAGTTAGAAGCTAGGGGAAGTATGGTGCACTGAGGTTCTGTCCTCTATTCTTTATCATTTATACAGTACTATATTTTATTTACTTCATGATGCATCTGTTTGGTGCAGTCCAATTCATATGTTGTCCCTGTATCCCACTCCTATCTGGGGGAGAGGGAGAGAATTTAAACAAAAGTATGAATATGTTCATGTCTGTCAGAGAAGAGTGTAGAAAGTGTGCAGAGAGGAATTTTAAAAACTTTAAATAACTAGAATCCTACCTGGCAGATTTCACCCATCGCAGGTAATTTTTAGAACCTAATACTTTCAATAAACAAAGGAACACTGTATCTCTCTCTCTCTCTCTCTCTCTATATATATATATTTATTTTTGTTTGTTTGTTTTGACTGCATGAAATAAACAAACAAACAAACAATCTGTTAATGTGTAATAATGAAGTAAAGTGACCCAAAAGAACTAGCCGTTTTATTGAACGGACTCTCCGGAGCTTAATAAAGCATCGGCACATCTTTTTCTCTGGCTGATTAGAAGATCCGGTACACAGCCGTGTGCTGTCGATGCGGTTTCACTTTGTTTTGTGACTGGTTGCTAAATTAGTTGGATGTAATTAGATTTTTTTCTCCTTTTCCTGCCTGTTTAAAGTCCACAGAGTGTTGGATGTGATAAACGGCCATGAAGATAAAGGAGCTTGAACTTTAACTCTCTCTGTTCTTCCTTCGTTTGCTCCGTCTCGATCCCATTTCCATGGACTGCGCCGCAGAGCTCCAACAATCCATTAAGCTCGGCGAGGATGTTGAGGAGATCCATGCAAATAAGTGTGAAATTACACTGTAATCAGTCATGTAAATCGCAGCAGTTTTCAATCCGGCGTTTCTTTGTACTTGCTGAGAAAACGGCGTGTGGGGGCGACGGGTGAGGGTGTGGGGGGGGGAGAAAGACAAAAGAATTGTTTGACAAGGTACAGGATAAAAAAATGCTCAGATAAGCTCTGATTCCTTATTCACAACTGAACTCATTTTTCCTGTTGGACTCAAATTTAAAAATGTATGCCGTGATCAAAATTGTTCAGCAAGCGGAGTCTTGAGGCGCTGAGGCTTTCTGCCGATCCTTTGATGGAGAGAAGGAGTCTGATGAGACAGAGGGAGCAGCTTTGTTCACAGCCCAGCAGCCACAGTGCTGCAGAATAATGTGCAGCACAGTTTCATTGAAGATGCTTTCAAATAAGTGGGGCAAAGAGAGACAAAGGTGCAAAAACTGGACCGTATTAAAGATTAAAGAAGGTGCTCCTTTTTTCTTTTCAGGAAGTGTTTAATTAAAGAAAAATGAAAATCCCAGAGCACTGATTGTGTACAGAAGGAAGAGCAGCGGCATTTCAGTGACAGGAAATATGGCAGTAATGTTCCCGCTGCCATCACTGAGACGGTGGTTCAAGTTTTCTCTGTGGAATCCCTGACAGAATTCCTCAAATTGAAAAGCAACTTTATCATCCATACGCTGAAGATAATTCCATCAGAATTCCTTAAAAACACGTTTGAAGCTAACATCAACCAGAAGCTCAGAAGCCGTGCAAACTCTGAGCTGTGATGCGTTGTTTATTATGTCGGTCATGAATAAAACCACAGTGGCGTTTGTGTGTGATCTCTCCTGAATCCACTAAAATCTGGAAAACCCCTCACCAAACCCCTTCTCACACAAACTACTTTTCTGTAGTTCATTTGCCAAAATCTCAAACTCACAAAAATACTTGAACTATGATGAATGAAAACCAGCAGAAGCTGCTCAAACACAACATATGAGCTGAGAGGAGGCTTCTGAGGAGGAGGGAAAATGTTTTCTCTGAACATCAGAGCTCCCTGACCTTGGGGGGGCAGAACATGGACAGGCAGGTCACCTTCTGTCTGCAGGACGGAAATAGTCCACGAACACAGAAACACACACAGACTTCAGTGCAGTGCATGTAATTATTTAGTGAGTTAACAAGGTTTCGTCTTTAAATAATGCAGCACTGCCAACAACAACAGGTGTTTCCATGAAAATACAGGTTCATAGTAAAGCAGAAACTCCTGCTGATAAACCAGAAACTTGCTGATAGCGCAGGACAGCGTGAACGAGCCCCCATCCTCCACCTGACCCATAACCTGCATGTATGCTTAAAGTTTAGAAACAAGCAGATCCACGTCCTTTGCTTTTCTCATCCGTCTCCCAGTTGTTTTATGTTGAGGCGATGCATACCGTGCTCAAGTACATTTCAGTTTGTTTGGCTGCTGTGATCACTGCGTTCTGTGCTAGGGCATCTTTAGGTGCAAGGCCGCCAGTCAAGGTGGTTCCGACCATAGTTAAGTGAACTCTGGGGCTCCAAAGACCTGGACCATGGACGAGGTGTCCATGATAAGAAATGAATGGACGACACAGAGGGGTGAAGCAAAAGACAGTGGCTTCTGCAAAGTCCATTACATTCTGAGAACACACACCTCAAAGAGCATTTTTCTGTCTTGTTACATATTAAATAAATAAATAATAAATGAAATACTAGTACTTTCTTTTTTTTTAGGTTTAAATAGTTTTTCATAAGAACCGGACTACATGATATGTGGTGTGACACGTTGTCATGGTAACGGCTGTAGAGCCTGTCTCTAGGCCTAACCAACAAAGAAAAGTGGTTTACAGTGGAGATCGAAAGTTAGGACACCCCACATAAAATACATTGATAATATAACAATAAATAAATAATATTTCAACAATAATATGACATTTTACCTGGGGTGCCCAAACTTTCAGTCCCCACTATTAATGCTAGACGTCATGATAAAGCAACATTTCAGAGAGAACATTCACTGTTTAGCGCTTGTTTTTTTTCCAGATGATGAAGCAAAAGTCTACAAGTAGTTTCTCATATCGCTTTGATTGAAGAAATGTCCACCATTAGCTCTGATCAATAAATGTGGATTAATAAACAATTTCTTTCATGAATTAATAATAAAATATTTATTAGACACTATTCACTCTGCAAGAAATAAGGTAGGCAAGACAGAAATACAGACAACAAACCATTTCAAATTTAAGTCAACGTTGCTGTTGATGTTAAAATGTGACAGAGATCCTGTCATGTCGATCATAGACATTTGAAAGACAGAGATCTTTTCTACTGTCTTATTGTTGTGATAAACTGTGGAATAACATTTGTCCAACTATGTTCCAAGTTTCTGTTTTTCTTGTTTATGTCTGCATAGCTGACAGGTTAGGGAGAGAGCCACCTGCACACGGCAGCTCATTTGTCCGGCGGTCACTCAGTGGCTTATTTTCAAAACCAAAAATGTTGCAGCAAAGGCCTGGAAACTGCAGATTCAGAAGTCACAGATCGGGCATTCAGCAATTAAAGAAACAATGTCCATATCTGCTACTTGGTATTCAAACTTCCAAACCACTGATTGGACAGCTACTCAACCCGCCACCGTGTTATCAAAGACTAGACGTTTCTACAACAACTCCAAAAGAGAAACCAACGATTAGGCTGAGAGGACCCAACGGTCTAACCACAAACTTCATAAATCTATGATATTCTGAAGAAAAGTACAGAAAACGATCAAAGATTTCAGCAAAATTAATATTTTATAAAGTACAGCAAAATATGTTTAAATGCTGTTGGCTTTAGTGATGAATCATGGTGAAAATATTTAGATTTTTTTGTGATTACAGCAAATGTTCAATAGTTAAGAAATGTGAAGTTTGTCGTGTTTCTGGAACATAAACTCTTTTCCAGGTGGATGACTCCAAGCAAGCTAACGCCGCCATGATCATTGTAGCGATTTTGAAAAGAGTTTTTATAGATTATTTGCCAAAAACAACCCAAAACCCTCGACTCTATCGGAGAACTGGACTGAGTGTGACGTCTTCCACAGAAAACGGTTTACTTCCGCTTCAACCAAATCAAGTCAGTTCAGTCGCCATTTTTTTGTGATAAAAACTTTGCCATGTTGTAGCCAGATGACATTGGTAAGTAGTGATTTGTCCATGTCAGTCTGAGTCATTTCTATGGCAACCACAAATTAGGAGGGAGCTTCTTGGACAGAAACACCCCTACCACTTAAAAGCAGGCTAAAAAAGATCTGTCAATAAAATGCCTTGAGCCTTGGACGTAGGAGCCAGCAGGCTCCGCCTACTTTTATTGAGGCATCAGATTAGTCCGTTTGTAACTTAAATAATTTGAACTACAGAAAAAAAATATCCAGAAACAAATTAAGATGAAAAAAAAAAGGTATCAGAGCAAGAATGGTTGTTCTGACCAATAGAATGACTGAGCAGTCTCCGTTTATTTCTCTATAGAAGTCTATGAGATTTTGGGTACTACCTGATTGGAATACCAGGGGGGAGGGGCCCCTCAGCCCAATTCTCAGATACAATCAATGGTTTTAGGTCCAATGCAGAGACTTCTGGGTAACTCTTCAATATAAAAGAAATACAGATTTAACATCCGTTTTCATTATTGGACGATATATGTTTAAAAATATCTGCTTATTCCTTAAACCTTTTATTTGATAGTACACCGGTTCCACATTCACTGCACAGCAGGACATCAAACAGTGCCTGAGTCATGAAGGACTATCTTGAGCCATAACAAGAATAAGCAGTCCTGTAGCAGATGGTGTGGCGCCCACAGAGTCCTGATCTCAACACCACAGAGTCCGTCTGGGACCACATGATCGTAAAAACTCACCAAACATTTTTCAGACTGGCACACAACAGTAAAGGCCTGTACTGTACACGTGCAAACGCGTCGACATATGTACGTCGACGTGCCGGGAAGAGCGAGAAAGTGAGGCGCAACAGGAGCAGCGAGATGATGGATCTGGATTTTTGGCCCAAACTCAAAGCGTGGAGGAGTCGGTGGAAGATCTGACAGGCGTCAGCGGATCCTGGCGAGGAGCGGGCTGAGCCTCTGTGGTCAAACACACGCTCAGAAACAAACACACGCAGAGCGCCGGGAAGCTCAAACAGACAGATGGGCTAATTCGTGACTGACTGTGTGTTATGAAACATTATCTCTGTGTCAGTGAAATCAGAATAACATTTTGAGTGTAAACGGCGAGCTCGTAGCTGCCAACATGGCTGTGATGGATGCATATGGGTGCAGGGGGGAAAAAAAACAGAGAAGCGTTTTGCTACTAAAATGCTGTTTACTGTGTCAGCTGGGGTGCATGCGGTCGCATGCATCCCAACCACCACTGCCAAATTAAGCCATCGAATCAATTTCAAGGGTCTGGAGGAAAATGAAGGCCATTATAGACATCGAATTTCCCTTGCTCTCTATTCAAAATTAAAGGCTATTGACAGACGGCTTTGTTTTGTTTTCTCTAAACCACTCCAGTACTGAAAGTGTGGATAGGTGGTTGCGGCTGCATTTTAATGGCCTGCCCCTTTAACGGCCGGCTACCGAGACACTTTATAATCCCCCCCCTCCCTCGCCTGGGATTTGTGTATGCAGGGAGTATATTGTAGCTAACTGAACCTGGCTCACCGCTCTCCGCGGATGTTTTGTTGTCAAATAATGGGAGAGCGATGGGGTCCTACCCCGCTGTGAGGCACCGCAAAGATTAGATGGATCTTCACACCAAACGATTGGTGAAATTTATCACTGTCATTGCCTGCCCCCCCCACCCCCACCCCCTTCTCCGGCCCCCACCGCCACAGTTTGTGATGGTTTCTCATTTGGAACCTGCAAACCAGTTGTCATGTGTACTTTCCACTCAGCGCCTCAGAAATCACCCTCTGCTTCATGCTCTCTGCACAAATGCTTGCCGCGTTCCGTCTGCCGTGCATGGCAAGTTTTCGGCGGTGATTTGTGTTTGGGTGGATGTTGTGACAACGCGGAGCGCGTGATAAATCTGGAGGAGGGGGAGAGACATGTGGCGTGTGACAGCTAGTTATACATCATGTTTGGCAGCCGTTCTAAATTTCTCATTAAGTGGTATTTTTTTCCACATTTAACTTGAATTCCAATTAATTAACAACATAATTCATTGGCTGGAGTGAGTGCACTCCAAGCTGAAGCTGTGGAAACACCAGAGCTGCACACAAAAACACTCATTTCCACCCAGCGTGCAGCTGGCTGTTGTTATGCATGCGCTGGAGGAGGAGGAGGAGGAGGAGGAGGAGAAGGGAGGGGGGGGGGGGGGGGGGGATTTTTCCATCATTGAGTCGGTTGAGAAGCTACATTTTGCAGCCAGCAGATTTTGATCCCTCTCAAAGCGCCGGCGGAATTGGCATGCAGAGGGGAATGCTGAAAGGTGCTCCGGCCCTTAACTCAATCTCTCCTCCTCCCCCTCCGCAGGTAAAAGTAATGGATTGTAGCTGGTTCTGGCCTCAGTCCTGTCACGTCACACCTGCAGGCACAGCCAGCAAGCTAGGCGGGAGGGGCTGAGCCGCATGCCGTTATTTAGTATCCGCTGCTCCAGAGTCGCTAACTCTGAGGCCAGCTGTCCGAGCATACGGGGCCTCGGGGCGCCAGCGTCTCCGCCGCTGACAGGTGATGACCTCTCCACGTTCTGTGACGGCGCCTCATGCAGATTCTTCTGCCAGAACAGGGAGACAGAGCCAGAAGAACAGACGAAAGCAGAAACCTGAAATCCAGCAGCGTCTCCATGTTTGGACCACAAACACTGTTTTAGTGTCTGAGAGAAGATTCACACCAGCACACATGGTCCTCCTTTAATCAGCATTATACTTGGTTTCCTCTGATGGTCCTTTTGGTTCTGCAGGTGTAGAATATCACCTGAACTCAGGTGTGGACCAAACAAGAAACCTCTGGACTCCCAGAGAACAAATGTTTCTGTTCACTTACAGATGAACTCTGGTGCGAAAGCATAGAAGAGTAACTCAACCGTGTTCAGAGTGTTGCATATATGAGAAAAAACACACATCGCAAACATGAAGAAGCAGGAAACCTGTAAAGGTTTTAAAATGTCTGCTGGAATAACATGATGTGGTGAGGAGCTGCTTGCCACTGTATGCGGAACTCTGTTTCACCGCTCACCCCACATACGTGAACTATACGTCACTTCCTTTCTTTGCCTGCTTTACAGCATTATCATTTCACGAAAGTAACTCCGTTCTCACAACAGAGAGCTTCCCCCGACTGGATTACAGTGCAGAAACAATAAAAGAACGTTGCCCAAATGCAACACAGTCTAATCAGATATTGTTTTTATTACAGACAATGGAAAATCTCAACAATACGTAATAGAATGACAGACACACGGCTTGGAGTTATTCGCTCTGGTTGATCATTTAAAAAAAAAAAAAGTATGTTGGTGACTGTAAAAAGAAGAGACGTGAGCGCATTTTACTCTGAGGACACGTCACAAGTTGCTACAGCCGCTTTAGCCGTGAATAACGCGTCTGTGTTAACGGAGTTTATAAAGAGTCAGTAAGTGGCGCTGTAGTTGGCTTCTCCTAACTTGGGGAGTAAACTAAGTAAACTAGAGTTCCAAATACAGATCGGGTAGTGATAGTGCTGGAACTTTTTTGTCTCTTTCCTACTTTTCTTCTGGTCTGGTCAAAGCTTTTTTCAGGCAATAGCGCCCCCTAATAAGCTGTTGTAGAATGCAAGATTATCCAGATGGTTTGTTCTGCTTCAGTTTTTGGTTCTGTCCTGAGACAGTCATGCGTTCTTAGAGAAAACCAGACAAAGATGTAGAATATGTCAGCATTCCATTTGAATATTGAAATACTGAAAAAAGGAAACTTCTAAAGCGATTTTTAATTTTATTAAAGCAGAAATGTAACTGGCATGTGTAAAGATGCTTTGACATGAAGTGGAGCCAAACAGTACTTGTTCATCTCAGATTGTTGGTATGTTATGTTCACCATAGAAACCCTGTTAGAGACAGAATGTTGCCCTAAAATTGAGACTATTTTTTTTTACAGTTTTGGTGAGAAAATATCAACTGTTAGAAATAAAATAAATACAAAGATCAGGACCAATCTCCCACCACCTGGAGCTTTATGTAAAATCTCACCTGGTAATCTAAAGAGAGCTGGGACTATAATAATAAAGGTTACTAATGGAACAAATGATGTCATGGTTTCAAATTGTGCAAGGCTTCAAAGGTCCTCCTGTTTAAATCAGCACAGGTCAAGAAACATCTAAATTTCTCCAGAGAACATCTAAATGATCCAGAGGAGGACTGGGAGAAGGTCAGATAAGACCAAAATAGAAGTTTAGTATAAACACCACTCACTGAGTTTCTGCCATCCACTGTAAAGCATGGAGGTGGAAATATTATAATGTGGGGCTTTTTCTACAAAGGGGACAGAATGACTTGTATGCTTGAAGGAAAGGAGGAACAGATCCATGTATGGAGAGATTTTGGATTAAAAAAAAAAAACCTCTTACAATCAGTGAGAGCACTGAAGGTGAAATCTAGCTGGATCTTCTAATGATCCTAAAAACATACTGCAACAAGAACACATTTGGCAACCCAGGAGTGGCTAGGTAAAAAGCATTTCAAGGTTCTGGAGTGTTCTAATCAGTCTCTGGACCTCAATCCAATGGAGAATCTGTGGACGGAGTTGAAGGACTTTTATAGCCTGGCAGCAGCCCCAAAACATCGCAGCTCTTGAGAAGATCTGCATGCAGGAATGGACCAAACAGCGGTTAGCAGCAGTGGGTTCAAACTTGGTGAAAACTTTCAGAAAACCAATATTACAGAGTATTAAGGTAAACTTTCGTCATATTTTGGCTTTATTATACATACAAATTCCTGTGTACTTCGCTTTTTTTTACATTCTGTCTCTCACAGTGTAAGTGCTTTTATGATGAACATTTCAGACCAAACTCTACTCTTTTAGAGGGACAACCTGCAGAATCAGAGACCAATCCTTCTCGCTGCTGTACAGGTGAGTGCCACAGCTGCAAGACTGAATGAAGTCTGACTTCACATGAATATCAGCTTTATGTGTTAACGCCACAACAGCTGCACAGCTGAGGCTTAACACATGTAACAACAAAGAAACTCTGATAAACAGACTATTGTTCTTCCTGTTCAGCATGAAGCAGCAGGAGCAGATTTCAGCTCATTTACAAAGATGAAAGGCTAAAGTGGAGACATTCAACTGGAATCGGAATCACAAAGACTCAAATTCACCATGTGGTCATAGAAATGACTTTAAAGAGATGATTAAGTCGCTCCGCTTCCTAACACAGCTTAGAAAAACAACTATGAGACAATAATAACTGATAAAAAATACTACTGAAGAAAGAAAGAACGAAAAGAAGAGTGGGCTTTTATAATACAGCTGTTATAAATAAGGGGGAAAAAGGCAGTGGCTCCATAAACTGCAACTGTCATGCGTTTTGATTGACATGTAAATGTTAGTGGGGGTGAGGGACTGAGTGTGGGGGGTGTTTCCTGCTGACGACCAGCAGTGGAGGACATCCAATCGGGTCTGACAGCTGTCTGAGAGTCTGGATCAGAAAACCTTTAATGAAGGCGTCGCCTGCACGGCAGCGACGGACAAAACTGTAAACCAGCACCAGATATCTTCATCAGAAAGAGCAAACAAACACAGAACCTGTGGGACTGCCCACTGCGCTGTTTGAACGTCCTAAAGAAAGAGCTGGGGAGTACACAAAGAACATCACATGAACATGTGAGGAGCCAACATTAACCAACATTCTGATCCCATGAAGATCTGAAGTTTGTTTCAGTGTCTGAACACATTAACAAAATCTAATAAGATCTGCTGCTGCTGCTGCTGCTAATAAAAACAAGTTTTTTGTGTTGTTATCCTTTTAACCTGTGATGCTTCTTTATCTGGTGTGTGTGAAAGTAAATGGATCAATGCACTGCAGTGTAAATTCCCTCAGAATTTGATAGAGTTTTGACTTAATCAATAAAAAATAAATAAAATGTTTAAAAAACAAAACGGGTAAAAAAAAAAGATGCTGCATAATGTAAATGTACACACCAAAACGTCTAAGCTATAAACTCTGTTAATCTAAGGAAAGCTGAATATTAGTTTTAATATAAAAACATTCAATTAAATTAACAAAATGCAAGCTTAAACAACATAAAAAGACGCTTGATAATGTTGAACAAAAGCAACAACAAAAAACTAAATACGAAGCAATAATTAGTTTAAAAATGGGAAACTGCAAAATGGCAAATTAACTCAAACAAAGCATATTAGTCATTAAAAACACAACTGAAATGCAAAATTAGCTAAAGGAATTGTAAATTTAACTATCATTTTATTTTTTGTCGAGCTTTCAGGATTTTTTTTCTCAGGTGAGAAAGGAGGGCATGTTAAAATCTGATTAAAAAGCCTTTTTTTCATTTAAAGAGGAATATCTTCCAAGCTGAGAAGTTTAGCATTGAAATGGTCCAAAACAGTAAAACTATTGTCTTTGTGGAGAAGTTTCCAGAAACCCTCAAACAAAAAAGGACTACAAAGTAAAGCACAACTTGCAAGGCATATTTGATTATGGTTTTAAAAAGTACTGAGGGCCCTTCATAAAAACATCTTCAGCTGAAGTTGGCCCCTAGCTTTAGTTTGAACATCCCCTGCAGTAAAAACATGAAGCCAACATCTGCCAAGTCCTAACAGCATCAACACAGAGAGGCAGATGTGTTGGAAGACGCCAACAGCCATGTGCTTTTGTTCCATTTCCATCTATGGATTGTCAAACGCTGATGAAGAAAATGACAGGATCAAATCAAAATGCTCACAGAAATGCTTCCAATAGTCCTTTCCAGCAAAGCCATGTCCTGCAGGCTCCTCCAGAAATAATAAAGACTCTTGGTCCAAACTCAGTGGAGGAACAGGTCTGCTGAAGCTTCAGCTGCTTCAGAGAATTTGTACCATACTGAGCTTCTGCTGTGGTTTCTGCAGCATCAAGACGAGAGCGTCCGTGTCACTGTTCTGCTGGGCTTCGGACAGGCTCCAACAGCCTCAGCATGAACACCATGTCAACACACAGCTGAATTTCTCAAGCATGGATTTCTTCAGGCATGGATCTCATTGTTCAACAGCAGGAAATCCAGTTAGTTCTGCTTCTGCAAAGGTTCTTCTGTTGTACAGGTTTTACACAATTACTTATTGAGTCAGTTTTAATCGAATCAAACAACTTTGAATCTTAAAAGACAAAAAGAAAACGTTTTGAATGGAAATTTCCGGTTTGGCCACCATCAAAAACGTGTGGCTCTTATGTTAAAAAGTACTTAACATGTGAGACTTTGGTAACATATCCAAAAATGTCACCGCATGGTAAATGTAAGTTTTTCAGCATTTTTTGGCCGTGCAGTGGCATTTGTAATCAGGAGGCTGCAGTCGCATTTTTACACGCCACAAAGCGGTTGTGGACAATTTTTTGACATCAGTCAGTGGCCGCCCGGGCACATTTAGAGGTCACATGACAGGCGGGTGGCAGGAAGGTAGCAGGGCGATAATTGACTGATAGGTCCACCAAATTATCTGATGATCAGACAATTACAGACTGCCACCACTGTGCACCTGTGCTGCCGTCACCATCCGACTGTTAGAAACCATACGGTAGCAGTGCAGGCACTCGACAAGGACTGTTGACATGGGCCGGGGGCCTGGCTATGACCAGACGTGAATCTGGCTATCACGGCCACCGTGGGTCCAAATGGAGAAACAGCACTGATGCTGCATAAAACTCATCACGCCGTTGATATCACCAAAACAACTCAGAGACCTGTGTATTGACGAACTGCGGTTGATGCTGAGAAGAACTCGACACAACATTGTGCTTCCTTGGAAGGCTTGTTGTCTAAAATGTCTAAACATGTAAATTGACAAGATTGTAATGTGTGCTGAAAGTCTGAGTTGGGAATGACCAGTGGTGCAGAATAACTGGCTTTTTATATACCCCTAGGCTACCGGGCAACTGGCGGCCATTGGCACATTATATGGACAACTACCGTCCGGAGACATTTACACATCATCCAGTCAGAGCTGCTACCAGCCGGTGATCCGGCTCCTACCACTCTGTGGCAGCCCAGCTGCTGCCTGATTTTGTAATGGCATCATCCCCCACACCTGACTGCCACCTTCTACATTCATGACCACGCAAACGATTTAAAATAAATTAGGCGCCGGGATGAAATCCTAAAGATTCTGCTGACGCCTCCCCATTGAATGGTGGACGTTGTATTTATGACAGCAGCATAAGGTTGATGTATGAACAAGTCTTCTGTATAACTCTGGAGGTTTAGCTCCAGTGTTACCATTCTACTGTAGCTCTCAACTGTCAACGCAAGAAATGTAATTCTAACGGATTCTGAAGTAGAAACAAAGCAGACAATTTGCATTATATATAATTTAAATAAGTAAAGTAACTTTATACTATAAAAAGTGTTAGTAAAGTGCCGTATGATGCAAAATAGAATCAGATTCACGTTCAAAGAGTTAAGAATGTGTTCTTTAGGTGTCGCCAGCAACATCTCCGGTGTTAAAGGATTAAGATAACCAGCTGACTGATGGTGCTATACAATTCTGACAAGTTGATTTAGCATGGAGTTAGACAATTCTGACAATAAGAAGTTAGCTTTGAGTCACAGTTCCTTTAGCGCCCCCATGTTGCACTTTGAAGCAGTGACACAGGGCATTAGACCCACAGAGATGATATTAAATGTCATAAGGTAGAGCAAAAGGTAAAATTTTACATTGTTTAGAAATCCAAATTACAACAGAAAACACCAGCTTCTAAACACCACAAAAACAGATTCTAAAGATGAAAAAACTGAATAACGCTTCCTTTTTGGAAATCCATCTTTGCAGTTACAGTGACTTAAGCTGATAAACAAAAGAACAGTTCATTAAAATCTGCATTTCCAGACTCACTGCCACAATAACAAGAACGTTCATGTTGAACAGCGATTGCAGTTTCAATTTTTCTTGTCTCTGCTCCAAAAGGCCACAGTCACGCACCTGCAATCATATCTTAAGACAAAATGAATTTGAGGAGCGTGCTCTGCTGTAACTTCTGCCTCCTCGCAGGCGCCATAATTAAAGCGGGGAGTGCAAAAATAAAAAAACAGCCCCATTAAACGTGATAACAAGCTGTGTGATAAAACCATGTTTGCAAAAATTGTAATTCATGTGCCATTTAACACGAGGAATTAGTTCAGGTAGCCGTTTTGTCTTTGTGAGATACTCCTAATGGATTTCTGGAGCCTTTGACATCTAGAGGAAAAAAGCACATTCGAACTGGCTAAGCTAGAACTGGAATGGTTTGATACGGAAAAGATGGAAACAAAAGAAAAAAGAAAGATGCACCAAATCAGAAGCAAAAGGTATAATGGAGTACTAAGGCCTCTGTAAAACTAAGTATAATATGTATATATGATAAAAATGAGAAGAAAGTTGTAAAGTTATTTAAAGAAAAGTCCAAATTTTGATGGAATAAAGTGGGTAATTATAGAAAATAAGCTACAATTTTAAGAGAATACCGTTTTAAAACGATAGGCAAAAATGTACACAAATAAAGTACAATTTTGAGAAAACCAGTAAAATTTTATGAGAATAAAGTAAACATATACAAAAAAGGGGATACATCATTATGAAAATAGTAAAAAAGAAAAAAAAATAGGTCAAAGTAAAATTTTGAGAAAAATATCTAAGGATAAAAAAGAATAAAGTAGTAAAATTGTTTTGAAAAAAAATTAAAAACTAAAATGGAATTAAAACAAAATCATTCATTTATACAACAAAAGCAAAAAATGTGCATGAAATACGTAAAATTTGATGACAATGAAGTCATACATTTATACAAAAAAAGTTAAAAATGTACAAAAAGTAAAAGAAACTATCAAAAAATGTTACAAGAATAAAACTATAACTGGTTTCTGGGTTCGATTCCCAGGGGGCGCATTGTGACAACCTCTGACTGTGCCGAAAGGTGAACAAGTATTAGGAAACATTACAATTAAAAAAAACAACAACAAAAAAACACAAAAATTAAGTTGTACAGTTATTTCAAAAAAGTTTCAATCTTATGGAAAAACAAATTGTAAAACTTTGATGAATAATTTCACAAGGAAAAATTCCTGATTTTTAAAAAAACGTGATTTTATGAAAATAAAGTTGTGCATTTTCAAAAAACCAAATCAGATTCAGCAAAGGTTGTTCAGCAGTAGGATGTCCATCCCATTTCTCTGAATTGTCTGCAATGTAAATTATACAAATAATGTTTGATTATTTGTATTGAAATATTTTAGAAAAAAATATCCCAATTTTGTCCTTGTGAAATTACGACATTTATTACTTCATTCTTGTAAATTGTTGAAACTTTTTTCATAATTGTATGACTTTATTCTTGTGGAATTTTTACTTTTTTCCTCAAAATGTGACAACTTTTTTTTTTTCCTTTCAAAGTAGCCGCAAAAAAAGGAAGACTTTCTGATGTTTTACTTTTTTGGCCTAACACCCTCTCAGTGTCAGACTTTGGACTTTCCCATCAAACTCTGCTGAAATTGCCCGATACGCAGGCAGCAATGACAGTCGTCCCAGAATTCAGTCTGAGAGAACAATTAACAGAGCAGCAAAAATGTGAGGTCAGATATAATTAACATATATGCTGCTCAGCTATAATTGCTGGAGTCTGAAGCAAGTAATTAAATCACTCAAAAGTGAGCCGCGCCAACAATGAACCGCCGAGTGTTTCTTGGAGGAGCTGGGGCGCTCCGGCACACCCACCCCGAGACCGTCACTGATGTTCACGCTGCTGACGGACGCTCTGCTTGTAATCATCCACCATAAACGACTAATATTAGGGAGAATCTCCTTTATTCTCAGGGGTCAAGGAAGTTCAGTAAGTAGTGCTATCCAGATCCGCTCATTATGATCCATGCGTTGGGCCGGCCTGTCAGACCGAAGAAGGTGGAAAGGAGCAGCATTAAGCAAGTGGCAGCAGCATTATCAGTCTATATTTCACAGGTGTCAGCAGGGACTTGTCCCCGTTTTGTCCTCTGGGTGTCATTTATTAAATGAAGGAATGAAAGGGATGTTTAAGGCAGAAACACAGGCCTGCTCGGACAAGGGATTAGACATTGTCACAGGAAGAAAAATTGCATTTGAACCCCACATACAAGCACCAGCCTCCAGGGAATCTCATTAATGTATTGTCCTAATAGCTATTCAAAGTCATATATATAGCTGGTGTGCCGTGTTCTGGGAGGATGCTTGCTCACACCGCGGTGAACAACACTCAGAGTTTGGAATACATTAAATTCATTTTTTTCATTAGGAATTGCTGCTGTCAGTGGATTTGCTGGCGAGGTCAACTCCTGACATGAATCCGTGCAGCTCAGGAGCTGCAAACTGTTTGACACTTCCGACCTTTGAGGGAAAGCAGTGAACCGGAGAATCCAAAACAGAGGAATATTCCATTTCAGCTACCGACGTTTCAAAGATCCAGATTACAGAAGACAACCTTCTTTTGTTAAGTACGCTGCTGGACGGAAGGAACACTGTATTCCCGAGCTCATACAGTAAAGATTCTCAACATTAAACACTTTTACAGAAATGTTTACATTTTTATCCTAAAAATATTTGAAGACGGTGTCATTTTTAGAGGATTAATACTATTTTACAAACTTTCAATGACCAACAAACATGAACGCAAAAGCTTTTTGATCTGTTTCAAAACTGTCAGAATGCTTTAAGCTTAAATAGATTAATATAGAAATAGATTTCTGATGATTTACTTTGGCTTCAAATGTAAACATTTTTGTTGAAATTATCCTTCAACTGGTAATTAAGAAAGTTTTTTTTTTTTTTTTTTTTTTTTAGATCTTTAGCATGTTATTTTTTTAATAACATCCACCAGAGTTCATTAGTATCATTTCAACATCATCACCATAACGCAGACAGAAGATTTTAACCTTTTTCAGTTTTCACAAACTAATGTAGTCTGTTTGGTGTACAGCTGAGATGGCATTTTTTCATATAAATGTTATTTTTTAGTTTCACACTAACCTTAGTATTGTAGTTCCTAATCTAGAAACATTTGCATCGTTCAGCCTCTTTCTGAAGCTCAAGCAGCAAATTACACCAGAACTCTGTCACCAAAGGAACACCCAGGTTTCTACAGGAAGCATGAAGATGTGGCTTTGATAAAACTCACAGCAAAACTGTGAAAAAATAAGCAAGTTCTGATCAAAGGTGCATTATTTCAAGTCAAGCATCTGAATCACATTTCTTGATTTTGTATTGACAGTTTTCAGCGGTTTAGCAGGTAAAAGTGATTAAACCTGACATCAGAGCTGCACATCAGACGCTAACTCACCATTTATGTATTTCTCTATAGGTCTGCATTTGCAAGAAAAGTTTTCTTCAAGATCAAAGCAGATCCAGACCTGAATCTGTGCACAAAAGCTGAAAACTTAAAGCTGGCCTCCTTCCAGTCATTTCTCACTGAAACCCACACCTGTTAATATCGCAGTTACGCCTAATAAATGCTTTAGAACTCCAGTATTGTATTCGTACAGAGGCTGTCAAAACCTATCATCAGCCTGCCAGCAGAGCAGTTCCACAATGAAACTTCTCTTTTGATGCTTAAGGAAATAACATGGGAGAACCAGCATGATGGGAAACTTCTGTTCATGCAGGCTTTCGCTGCAGCTCAATTCCTCAGAGGAAAGCAGCAGAAGGTGATAAAGAAACTGTTTCACTGATTAAACAGAGTCACGTAACGGCCAAAAGGTTTCTTCTTCCATAGAAAAACACCAACATGCAAAAAAATGAGCCTCCAGGAAAGAAGACACCATGTTTGTCAATTTGCATCATTCATGTTTGTGTTCATGAAAAGAAGAGCAGCAGCTGCCGACTGTCCTACAGTGAAGAATCATGAACAAAAACCGAATCTTCCGGAAGAGTTCAACCCCAATGCCACGTCTCAGCCTCTACCAGCCTCGGGCTACAGCCAAAAACACAATCTATGAACTAAAAACCATAATCATTGACACTTCTTGGTATACGGATGTGCATTAGACTTACAAAGACAAGTTGTCTAATGTTCTTACAGGAAGTGAAGGACCTCCTGAACCTCTGAGCTCCTCTGCAGTTCAGACGCTGCTTTAAATCACTTGTTTGATCTGCAGCAGGAATCAGGAACTGAGCAGCTGCAGATGTTTCTGATGTCAGGATGAACTTCAGCTTCTGCAGTGCAGCTGCACCATCTGCTTCTGCTGTTCATGATGAAGCGTGCACGGACGAGACAGAAACGTGCACGGATAAATGTAAAACACTTTCATCTTCCTACTGATGGAAATCAAAAATGTACTTTTTAATTTGGTTTGCTATATTTTAAAACAGTGGTCCTGAACCCCTGGACCATGGATTGATACCGGACCAGGGAACAGTTGGTATCAGGCTGCACAAAAAAAAAAACAAAAAAAAAACACGACCTACATTTTTTTGTTTTTTTTCTAATCTGTTTAATTTAACACCTGGAGTTTGTTCACCACATCCAACTCATTCTTGACTTTGTTACTTTACTTCTGGATGTTTTTTGGCAACTTTGTACTTGTACTGAGTATCAAAAATATAAGCAAGTTTTACTCTCTCCTCGACTACATTTTTGACTGATTGAATATTTGTGCTCAGAGGATACAGATAAACTTTACTGTCAAAATTCAAAGAAACTGGAAGCTAAAAAAAAATGGACCCCTACTTCAGCCTCGTACAGACCAGTCTGTAAAAATATTGTCTGACATTAAACCGGTTTGTGGCCTGAAAAAGGTTGGGGACAGTTGCTTTTAATTAACATGCGCGCTCTCGTGCACGCTCTTGCAATGCTCGACGAATTAGTTCACTTCTGATCTCTCCACCTGCAGTCGTACTTCCTCCACTTCGGTCCTCAATTTGCCGAAAGCGATGAAACGACTTTAAGTGCCACTATTGTGAAACACAGTTTTAGTTTGTTTAGCCTGAGTAACAAACCTACTTCACTATAACTAACTAACTTGCTGCAGGAATCCTCACACATTGCAGCTTCACTTTGGTGTTGAACCTACCTTGTGATGCATAACAATATCACAATTGAAAATTCGAATTTTGAGGGAAAAACGGTGCAAGAACCACAAATGACATGACAAAAAAAGGCCATATTCTAAAAAAAACAACAAACCAGACAGACGTTGAAGTGTGGACTCGTATAGTAAAACACGGCAGTGGTAGGGTGATGATGTGGAATTATTTTGGAGCTGAATGGATCATGAGCTTCCTTGTTCAGTGGAGAAAAATAAGAGAAGGCTGGTCCAGCTTGTGTCAAGAAACAAAGTACTGATCCCCAACTTTTGTTAAATAAGTAAAGAATGAACATCTGCTTTAGTTTTAGATGTGGGACTTCCTCTGAGGACTGTGAGACAGCAGGGAGGTGGAGATCATTCCTCAGGGTTTGTTCCTGTCACATGGAGACCAGCTCTGGGAATTTGTGACACTGGGATCCTGGTGGAGCAAGGACGCGGTCAGCTGCGCCGCATCATCTTTCCTTTCAAACCGTCTTTTCCAGCTTTGGAACTCAAAAACCGTCCCCTCCCCATCTCATAAAATGATCCCTTTTTTAATGCGGGGCAGGAAAAACTTTGTTCTGTTCCTGACATTTAAAACCACATGAAAATGTAACCAGAACCCAATTAGAACGATCCGTAACAGGCCGGTTTTACCGTTTTTTTCCCACAAAGCGCCGGAGAATCGACCTTCTCATCCAGCGAGCGACGATAAAAGGTGCTCATAATGTCCCACGTTCTTGCAATAAAACATACATGACATTAACAAGCAGGTACTAATGTAAATCAGCACCGTGGACGGAGGTAATTATTGCTGAGGCGGGGGTCAGGAGTTTGACAGCTGCTGAATAAAGTTTAACAATAAGTGGAGTGAAGCCAAACAAAGAGAAAAGACAGGAAGGGGCTAAATTTAAGCTTTGGGGTCTCGGCCGTATCACCTGTTGAAGAGCCCTCATTTCAGTGGGGGGAACAAAGGTCAGCGCCCTTGCTGAGGCTGTGATTGGCAGGCAGGGGAGCTGGGCGCCCGCAGCGGCGGCCCAGCGGAGCAGCCAACGGTGGCGTGTGGCTCGACCAGGCTGCATCTCTGACTCGATGCTGACTAACTGACTGTGTCTGCTGACAGTGTGTCTGACTGATAGGATAGCCCCGGGAGGCTCTTCCAGGCCCTTTACAAAGTGTCTCTGATAGGCCGAGCCCGCAGCCCTCGCCGCCAGGGCCCGGCCACAAATTAAATTTAAGCCCCGCTAATGCAGGGTGCAGTCAGTGATCAATTTTTCAGCGAGGTTACAGCCGAGGAAGAAGCGGAATCCGTGATGGCGAGAAGGGAGGAGAGCTCGCAACAACAACACGCCATTATGAAGTGGAACATTTTTTCGCGGGCGACCCGCCTTTCCGGGGGGAAATTTGAAAGAAAAGCAATTTCACATTAAACTATCTGACACAATGCAGGTCTGCGGAGGAGGGGGTGGGGGGGGTGTCCAGGAGCTTCCCCAACAGCCATTGGCCGACTGGAGGGAGACGCACACATATCCTCCCCGCCAAGGGATGGAGAGGATGAAATTTCAAAGCCTCCCCTGCAGACACACACTCTGCTTTGCACACATCAGCACTGAGATGTTCAAATATTCCACTCTGCCGCCACCGCAGCCTGCTTTCCTCTGCTGGTATCAGACATGCTTCTGTGATTAATGAGAAACCAAAAGAAAATGGCTCTGCGTGCCCCCTCCCGTCTTCTTCTTTTTTTTTTTCCTGATGCTAAAAACTGTCCTTAATTAAAAACAGTGTCTGTGAGTCATATAATTCTCATGATTACTTGCTGCAGGCAGTGCCAGTGAAAGTCACAGGGAGATAAGACGGGAAGTGGCGCACATTCACCTATTAAACTCCACTTATTATGACCAACAATGCCGCTCTGATTAGCTGGAACATCCACGGTGTTAGGAGGCGCATTCCAGAAGCACAAAGCACAACTCTGCTGCCCCTGTACAGACAATACAGTACCTCCGAGCTGCTGCGGCGGCGGCTGCCCCCCCCCCCCCCCCCCCCCCCCCCCCCATCGCTCAACCACCCCCATCCTCCACTTTCATATCCCTGACTTGACACGTTTGATTTGACCATTCATCTCCTCGTCTTTACGAGCCACTCTCAGGCTGGAAGCCTGCGCAGCAAAACATCCCGCCGCTGCGTGCAATAAAACACCACACAGCAACATATTAAAACCCAGACATAATTCTGCCGTTTCTCTTGTTGTGTTTTCCTTTTCTTTGTTTTCTTATGATGGCAACATTTTGGTTGCTAAGCAGTTGTTGCTGTGGTGATTTTGCACCACACTTTCCCAGAGATCACAAGTCGGTGAGCGGATGTGGCCGGCAAGGTGACGTCTTCTCCTTGGCGGAGATGAAAGGGAAAACTTTACTCATCCTCACTTTGAGTTCAAAACGGTTTGGCTTTTTTCTCACCTGAAGGACCTTCACCATCCACCGTGAACTAAAAAAAATTCAAATCCTTCTTCTTAGAAAGAAAAAGTTTCTTAAACCTACCTGGCACTACCAGAAAGTATAGGAAAAAAAACTAAAATAAATAATATTCTTCCCTGGGCGTCAAGACAAATGCAAGAACACAAACTTTTTTGACGCTTGACAAGTTTGACCAAAAAGAAAAAAAGTTACCTGCAAATTTAGACAAATTTAAGTCAAATTATTTTAAAAAAGCGTAGTAATAACCAAGCCTTGTGATATTGTATCAGTTTGGAGGAACCGACACAACTCAGACAAATCCACAGTAAATATGTTAAAAGAAGATCACTGTTATGTCTAGACATGTTGGTGGTAGTGTAATGGTCTGCAAGTACTGACAAAATTCAGACAAACTCTGAGTCAAAATACCAAAAAACAATCTTGGTTTTAAACCCAAACCATGGTGGTGGTAGTGTAATGGTCTGGAGACATAGACAAACTTCACAGAAATATTCAGGATAAATGAAAAAAGAAAAAAAGAAAAAAAAGGTAATAGCCAAACATGGGGTAGCAGTGTGATGTTCTGAGCTTATAGACAAAATTCAGACAAATTTGGAGCTGAAATAATAAAAGAATATAATGGTTATAATCAAACGTGGTGGTGGTAGTGTAATGGTCCTGAAGGTAGTGAAAAAATTCAGACCAATACTGAGTCAGTATATTAAAAAAAGATCATGGTTATAACTAAACATGGTGGTGACAGTGTAATCTTCAGGGGTTCTAGATAAAATTCAGACAAACTCAGAGTCAAAATATCAAAAGAAGCTCATCATTATAACCAAACATGGAGATGGAAGTGTTATAGTCTGGGGATATCCATAACTGCTGTATTTTTTCTCAACACAAATGAAAATGCAGCTGAAGATCATATCAATCAGATAAAAGGACCTAAATCTTGCTGAGATTATTTTTCGTAAACTTGAACTGTACTTGCTGCCATTAAACCTGATAAATGATGTTTTATTTCCAACAATTAAGTTTAAAAAAAAAGCTAAATTCATCCAAAGATCCAATCAGAGGCCTCACAGCCGCGTTTGGACAGCTTTTCTGTCAAATCTTAAGGATTTTGAATTATACAAGTGTAAAGAAAAGGTATTAAAACAGACCAGGAAGAGGGCAAATACTTTTTTCACAGCACTGTACAAAGACACGCCCCCAAAATCACTGTCAAGCCTCGTTGAGTAATTACAGCGATTAATGCACAGACTGCGCTCGCCTCTGGCGCTGGACACTCCATCAAGACGCACGTTGTAATGGATGAACTTCACAGAAAAGCTACAAAGTGGAAACTTTAAGGGAAATAAAACAAACAAAAAACACGTACCTGGATTATTAAGACTTATTTTACCCACAATCCTCTTGGGTTGGATCGTTTACCAGCCTAGAAACAAAAGAGAAAGCGGTCAGGTTTGTCTGCCCTTGTGGCGGCGCTCACGCTTGACCTCTAAAAAAATGGACAACAAAGATCATATCGAGAAACCAATACCAGCACCGACGGCCTCTGCACAAATTGATTTACCCACCCAGAACTCAGTCTCTTCTCAATGAGGTGCCAGGATGCTCACAACATACATCACTGTCACACAACCCCCTCTAGTGAAATGTGATTTTTATCTTTATGAGCTTTTTTCTTCGTTCCTTCTCTTTTCGGGTTCAGCGTTAATGCAGTTGCTGCCCGCACATATGGGTGCCATCACGCACCCGGACTGACACGGCCGCTCTCCTGCAGGGGGCCCCGCGCTCGTACATCACTAATGTGTGGGTGAGAGTTGTCAGCAGCCAGCGCCTGGCTGCAAAGCACAACATAGTTTATGGGCACAAAATCTCTAGACATAAGCATGAATCGTGGCCCAGGCAACGAGGAGGAGGAAAAGCGCACTAAAAATAGATGATAAGTCTTTTCCGCTCGCCCCAGAAAACAATGGCTCCTTTTGATTTTTCATGTCTTCAAACTGTGGTGCAAAAGGATAAAGGAAGCCGTGGATAATGCCTGACTGGGCCTGGAGTAAAAGATCTGAGAGGGCCTCGCTAACCTGAAACGCACCCGCTGGTGGAAGCTGCAAGGACACGATAAACGCTGCACTTTCAAGTGTGCTGAACGCACACAGATAGTGTGGGCTTTCCCCCTTTTACAGCTGACAACCTCCGTTACACAGTTAATTACAGCCAACTGCAACAGCGCGCAGTGTCAATTATCGTGTGCCGGGTTTCACCGCTAAACTTCTTTTATTGCTATTCTGCCCAGGTCTCAAGGCTGAATCACATTTGGGAGAGAGAGCTGTAAAAACAGAAGGGATTTAAGGACTCGGATTGGTGGAGAGTAACCTAATCTCCCATAATTGGGGGAACGGTTCTCGTTTATATCAGCCTACTTCTGAAAGCAAGCTGCCATTGCTCTCATTTTCATAAAGACGGGAGCCGGGCCCGCAAACGCACGCATTAAGCCTCACTGTTAATCAAAGCACGCCTCTAACTTAGCAGGTCCCTGGAAGTCAAGACACATAACAAAGAGACGAAGCACGAGTACGCCTCATGTGCAGAGCTACAGACACGTTTTGGGCTGAAAATGGAACCAAAATGGTAATGTGCCGCAAGGCGAAGCGTCCTCGCCTCACCAGATGCTTGGTTGTGATATCTACTTAATTGCTGTGCTCAGATCAAGCTGCCAAAATTGTGTTTTTGTGAGTGCTTTGTTGGTCCAACGACATCTTCTGCAAAGACCGATGGCCCGAAGACGCTTCAGACTACCTGACAAATCCACAAAACCGAGTGCAGCCACCCCTGCCGACCCAGGCACCCATTAGCCATGGTGGTGCAGTTCAGGCCTATCCATCTTACCCCCCACCACCACACATAAAATACACCCACTCCTCATATGGCTCAGACACATGCCGTGGGCGGACTAAATGAGACTCTTTGATCAAAGGGCAGCCAGTAGAAATGGACACTGACTGACCAACCTCCACAAACACACACTCATTAGTGTGGGTTTGTGCAGCTGCTGCTGCTGTGGTCATTAGAGCCACCGCGCATGCATGCTCCGCTCGTCCTGCACAAGCATGCAACTTCTGATTCGGAGGAACCGCACCGCCGTGTTGGAGGCAACAGAGAAGTGGCGACTGAGCCGTGAATCAGAAGTTTCGTCAACAGAGCGGCGGCGTGATGAGCCACTCTCAGCTCGTCAGCAGCATCCCCTATCATTCCCACACAACTGATCTCACAAAACCAAGACCCGCCCCCTACGTCCCTACATCGGCAATTCCACCATCCTCTGAGGGGAAGACCCCCAAAAGCCAGAACGGGTTACACACAGCGGCAGCAACGGCGGAGATGATCTCTCCCCTCTATTTCTGTGCATCCTGCTCCTTTTTGTCTACACTTCTTCTGCTGCCTTCCCACATCGCCGCCGCCGCTACCGCCGCGAACATAAAAGAGGCAGAGAATGGCAAAAAAGAAAGAAAAGGAGGGGGGTGTGGATAGACAAACGGATGTTAGAGGGAGGCAGGAGGAGGTAAATTAGCATGAGAATACTCACAGTGGCTGTTGTTGAAGGAGCGCAGGGATGGGAGCGTGGCACCGGTCCCTCCGTCAGATTCAACCTGCACGAGATTGAAGAGAATGTGGGAAAAAAAGAAAACTAGGCTGTGAGAGCGGCAAAGCCAGAGCAGAGCGGAGAGGAGGAGGAGAGAAGAGCAGGACAAGGAGGAGGAGGAGAAAACGAAGAGGGAGGAGGAGGGAGCCGAGCATCTAATGCACACACCAACAAGAGCCCAAATAAAGAAATGAAGGATTCCTCCGGCAATGGCTTTGGGCAGTGATGCTGTGAGTTTGGGGGGTGGGGGGGGGGTTCTGTGTATCTGTGGACACCTCCCTCACCTGTGACAGGTCTGATCTGTGGTCCACCTCCCTCCTTATCACCTCCTCACTTTTCCACAGCTCTCCATGCTCACACTTTTACTCACTCTCTGATGCTTACACTGATGCTGTGATGCCGGAGATTGGGGGGGTGTCCTCTCTCATAGCTGAATATCACTGGGGGTGTGTGTGTGTAGTGTACTATCGGATCTCCCACCTCTTCCACGCCACACAGCCCACCCTCCTCCCCACCTCCACCTTCAATGATCTGCAACTGAATGAAAGCAACCACAGCTGCATCCAGGCAATTACAGATGCCGCCTGTCTCCCAACACAAAGTAAAAACACAAACCTCCGGATAGATGAGGGTTTGATTTTTGGGGGACAGACATTGACCTTTGACTGATGAACTGTGACATCAAAACAAAACATAATAAAACAGACTAAGTCCAACATGACTGTTTAGAAATCCATCTATAGACAAGAGCCCCAGCATTTTGATACGAGCCAAAGCAGGTCAACCACATGTTGCAGTTCCTTAAATGACCACTAGTGGCTGATTTAATTTCCTATTGACTCCTATATTCAAAAACACTTTACATCAAAGCCCCTTGTTTTTGTGTGTGTGTATGGGGGGGGGTATATCTGGGCAGGAATTAGGACTGAGAGAAGTTTCGTCCACGTTTTAAAAGAATCTGATTTAGTTTTACAAAATTGGTTGTAAAATGTCATATTTTTTATCATGTCGTGGTTGAGGTTTTGGTGTTTTGTGGCTTTAGCAAATATGCACCAAGCTTGAGGAGTATCTACAATTCTAAACAATAAAACCATCAACAGCAGAACAATTCTGCAGAAAGTAAATAGTGGTGGGTGTAGGTGTGTGTAGTCGCTCTTTTGTTTGATAGTGGAAAAAAAATGCTTAGCAGATTGTAGAAGATTCACAGGAACTGGTTTGGTTGCATAATCCCAAAGGAGCAGATTCTCTGCAGCTTGTTTGAACTCGCATTCGTCTTTGTGTTGGTTTGAAGTCTGTCTCGTTGTCTCGTTGTGCCTTGTTTTATGGAAAAGTTGCTTCATTTTGGACAGAAGATCAACCTACTATAAAAAAAAGATGTAAGACTTTGCATTCACACGTCACTACCAAATCCAAGTCTCTTATTGGTCAAATTTCGGCCTGGTTTACCTTGCAGCACCCATTCTATGGTTGTGTGTTTTGTACGTGGAACCTCTTAAAAATCTGCGTAGTTACACCTAAACGTGAGAGTTTTGAACTTGGAAGCCCGAATTGTGCATTTGCGCACACTTACATAAGACTTTTCATTTGAGGTGACTGCTTGAGCGTGCGTTGCCGAGGGCGGTAGCATTAGTCCCAGCTATCCTTACAAATGGATAGTGGTTGTCTGAAAACGAAAAACCAAACTATCAAGGTGGTAGACCGCTCAGTGAACCCGTAGAAAGAAAAAGTGCACATTTTTTTCTGCGTTCATGCTGTGGGCAACAGGCGGAAATGATCCAATCAAAGTGTATCTAGCTTGTGTGGACATCCTACAGGCACTTGTGTATCACATGCTCACCCCATCCATGCAGCATTTGCAGTAAGGAGCCAGTTTTCACACTATGGGTGGGCGATGTATTGATATAATCTATTAATTTAAATTTTTTGTTTTAGACTATTTATTTTTGAAAAATCGAGATTTTGTTTCCTCAGCTCTCTGTTTTCTTGGGCTTCTGTTGTTTGGAGTAAAGGCAGCCCACCCGTCTGTCTCTCGTGCAATGAGCAGACATGAAAACGGCAGCAAGCAGAGGAGCTTCTTCCGCAAGGCCAAGAAAAAAAAAGCTTGCTGCATATTTACAAGTGCCCCCTACCCCCACTCTCCTAGCTTCTGTACACTTCTCTGTGTAGCATTTTAGTTTAGGCTGATGGAGCAGCAGGACATGGCAGTTTTTAACGGGATCCGAACAAAAATGGAGGATAAACCGGCTGGACTCACAGTAGCAACAGAGTTTAGTAAAAAAGTGTTGATTTGGAGACAGCACTGTTGTTGCACACTGATGCTATATGCTATGCCAACTAGCTGTGCCACTTGTTGCTAGTTTGCGATTGATTTAATGTCAGAGAATATGTTCACGGAGCGGACTTCAAGACACGGCGGATAAATACAACAAACTTAATTCATGGGACATTCATAAAAACTGTATTTTCTAAATCCACTTTGAATGAAACTTTATCAACAATATCTCACATTACAAAAGTAGTGTTAACCCCCCCCAATGAAAGCGCTGCATCTTTACTGTCCATGACATAGTGACAAGAATCCCAAACTTTATATTATAATGCTTTTAGGCTGTTTTTTGTTATGATTTCATAAAAAATCAACTGGAGGCAGAAGTAGAAAAGCCCAGCCAAGTTGGCCGGTAGATTTTTTTTCATCCACCTGCCAACTTGGCTGGTGAGTCAAAAATGAAAAGTTGACCAGTGGTGTTGTGACTTTAAACTTGGAGCATCTAACCACATGCAGCAAAACCTGCTCGAAGGTCGTAGCTGCCAAAAGTGGGAGTACGACTAATTTGTTTCAACGCCTAGAACAGAGCCTCTGTCAAGTGTGAGAAGTGTTTCACTTTGTGAAATGCTTAAGCTAGTGATAGCTCACAAAACATATGCTGCATTGATTTAAAACCATATTTACAGCTTGTATTTAGCTGAACTTTGTATTTAAGCAAATTTCCAAAGCAGATGCTAAAATGAAACATTTTTGTTAAATATATTTTGTCATTTGTAATTTTTTTGAAAGAAATTAAAAGAGGGAAGAAAAACAATCGTTTAAAATCAAAAATCGAATGTTGTGTGAAAAAAATCTGAGATTTTATCTTTTGGTCATATTGCACAGCTCTGACTCACACCTTACTATGACTATAGAGTGGCGTAAGGTGAGCGTATTACATCATCACCCGTTCGTCGTGCGTGTAACTTCCATACCTATATTTCACGATATATTTACCACACAAACAACAATGGTACATTCCATTTTCATGACGTCCCTTAAGGCAACCACGCCTTTAAGGGAACTGCAGGATACGTCTGCTCGCCTCTTAAAATGCAGCCGCTCCTCCCTACGACCCTCCACGGACCCGAATAACCCAAAAGCCAACAGATAACCACCCATGAGTTCATGTGACTAAGGTTTTAAAAAGAGTTAGCATCTGTTTCGGTAAGTGTTTAACAATGACGAGAATGTTTGAGATCAAGCTCACTGACATATTTCTATTCAGAATATTTGAAATGAGGGACGTCCAGCCCTGCTTCTCCAGATTTTCAACGCCACCCCTTTCTCAGCTGCTTCCTGCTCCACTTGCTGCTTAATTATTTGCCAGGTGTGACATAAGACATGGACTTCCAGCTGATCAGTGGTGAGGAGGGCACAGACTTTTGAAAAAACAAAGAGGTTAAATGTCCAAGATCATCAGAAGTTGCCCATCAGAATTGTTGAAGTTTGCTTCAACCTGTGCCGCCTTCACAACTCTGGAGACCTTTAAGGCAGAATGAGCCGTACGTGGAAGATGCCCAGTCATGGTGTAGGGTCTGGTTTGACGGAGAACCATAAATCCAGCTTCGCAAGTTGACAACGCCACTGAAAGTCACTGAGGGGTCCGATATATCAATCTTCTGGGCCTTGCGAGGCTGGTGTCGCCTCAGGAGGAACTTTAATAATTGCCCAAAGCGTTCGCTTCCTGATGCATCCTCTGTTTGCCTTCTAGAACATCCAGCGGCACGTATATCGTCATCAAACACAGAGCTGTAAGTCAAACACCTCGGCCTCTAATCAGGTAAACCTGCCCCCGCGTGCTGCATCCCTGCAGCCACTACTGCACTTTATCTCCCCTCAATTAACATCTTCTGAGCGAGCCTCTATTATCTTAACCACACAGAGCGGAGGGGTCCTCTGAGGAGACAGCGTGGAGGACGGAGTCCTGCTGCTGCGCCTTCAATCCGCAGGCCTAATTAAAGTCAGACATGACAAACGGCAAGCAGAGGTGCTGCAGAAGCAAACAGGCAGGAGCGCTCGCCTGCGCGGGCGCATGTAGCCCCGAGGATTGTCTTTGTGAGGATTATCTGTCAGAAAGCAGCCATGTTGATGTCATGACAACATCATCTAAATCTCTTCTGACAGTTTGCTCAGTTTGTGTTTATTTTCTTTTCTTTACACGCCTCACGATGTCAAAGCATCCAAGTGACACGGCTCTGCGAGTGAAGGAGGGGCGCAGCGCTGCTCAAGGACCCCGTAAAATATCTAAGCATTACATCCGGTCATGCTTATGCAGTTTATTGCTAATTTCTGTTTCTGTGTGACACCCCCCCCCCCCCCCTTCTCAGTTTCCTCTGTTTGGTCGCCCCCAACAACTTCAATTTCACCCTATGAAGCCATCAAACCACCCATTAAGCCATCAAGTTGCCCTCTTTGTCCTTGCTCTTTGCCTGACAACAGCAGAGAGCTGGTGCCATGCCCCCCCCGCCCCCAAACACACAAGCACTCTCCCCATCACAGAAGCAGGTTTTGTCTGGGGCCAGACTATTAAGAGTATTCTATTACTGTTAGGTTAACCTGTCACGCTCGGATGTGGGTGTGTTTATTGTCTGGCTGCAGTGAAAGGGCAGCGGATAAAACTCAATCAGCGGGACAAACGATCACACGCGCCGCCATTCGTCAGGACCGCGGGGGGGGGGGTCTCCAACATAGATGCAGACCCATGCACTTTCCCCAACTTTCCTGTTAATGTTAGCAATCTGCGCAGATGTGTGTGTGTGTGTGTGTGTGTGATGAAGACAGCACTCGGGTCTCCTGGCGGGCATTGGCCTTGGGCGAAGCGTTCACAATGCGGCGGGAGAATGCTCAAAACGTCAAATTTTACTTTACCCTCCACCCAAGTTCAAAGACAGACAATGGCAGTGGATGCTGCGGTTATTAACAAAAATCATATCGTAATGAAACAGCCGCATTCTGTCGTCACATATCCCACCTGCAGCTACTCCCTTTTTTCATGGGATCCATCAAGGGAGGGCCACAATTAACTGACTAATTTGATTAGGAGATAATGCAAGTCCCACTTAATGGAAAGGACAGACTTCACAACACAGGCAGATTAGTTTGGTGGATGCCTGCTTATTAATTAAGACAGCCTTCCCTGCCCATAATAAGTCAAACGCACAGATGCGGTTTTATGGGTCATGTTCTGCAGACGGAAGACAAATGAAAACTGGTGTGAGCAGGAAGGAAAATTAAAATGCTAAATCACAAGAACAAAAACTGAAAATAATTGTAAAGTTTTGATTAAACTTTAAAAAAAGTTTGGTGCCCTCAATGCAGGTCCATTTGCATCACTATTTCATAAAAATCTCTGGTTTTCTTTTTCTTGTCACTTTAAAAATAAACTTTGCTTGAAGAAGATTCACAAACAGATCACTTCTGCTGCTCCTGTTCAGAGTAGAAGAAAGCTGAGAAGACGCTGAATGAGGCTCAACCAGAAAAAGATGCTAAAAGTGCTAGAGGGTTTTATAAATTTGACAAAGAATGTAATAAGAAAAATTAATAGTTCTAAAAATATGTTGCATTCTAATGTAAGTGTTAAATGCTAACTTAACTAGAGAACTATTAAAAAAAATTCATTTGGAAACTAAACAATTCTCTATTGAAGTAAACTGTTGATGTGATGTCAATGATAAATCAGAAATTAGTAAAAAAAAGAACTGAGCAAAACAACAGCTAAAGAAACAAAACAAGGTAAGTCATTTAGTAAATGACTAATTAAATGGAAAAATAAACTCAAAAGGTTCATAAAAGCCAAATAATCACAAAACAAAGAATGAAGTTTAGCCAGAAATACAAAAAGGGTTTATATAGAAATACACCTCCTGTGTCCGAAGATTCATAACCCCCTATTGTAACAGTAAAATCTGTCTAACACAAGAAACCTTCAGTTCGGATCTGTTTGCTCAGCTGCTGAACAAAGAAAGTAAAAAAAAAAAACTTCAGGGAAACTTCCACTAGTTCTTCTGTGGTGCGTTTCCGTTGTGTTGGCACAATAAAAACAATCTTCATTAATCAATTGGAATGTATACATTGCCTTTGTCATGCTTGCGTCTCATATCTGTGTCTCTGCACCGCAAACTTTATGCAAGAGTTCTATTTCAGGCCATTGACATGTCAATGCCTCGCCATAAAGCCGGAGAACCAGAACAAGATCTGGGTTTTAAAACAAAAAAAAGCTGTTTGACTTTCAAAATTGCCCACAAGATAACACACGTTAACACCACACATAACTTCTGCATCAGTTTCGCCATGAATGACGACGGTTTAATTTTGGAAGTACACAAAAGATACAAAACATACATTTTACAAGCAAGGTCTCTGTGAGGAAGCAGACCTCACTTCAGTTTTAGATGAGCGAAAAAAGCGAAACGAAATGGAGATGGTCGTGAGGTGGACTCCCCATGCAAAGCAACAGAGATGCATCACAGACGAACCAGAGTAAATTTGGAGTTTAAGTATGCTCAGCTAATATTTTATGACTGAAATGAAAACGAATGAAAATTAATCCAAACAATGTCAAACGTTGCTTTAAGATTCTAGATATAAGCCAAAATGAAATATTTTTCTCTAAATACTAAAAGAAAGCCAAAAGTAAGATTAGAAGCTACTTGCTAGGCAGATTTCTACAAAACAGCCTGTCAAACATAAAAAGCATCGTCTGAAAATTGAGTAAAGTACCCAAAAATGGTAAATATGTATTTAGTTTTTCTTTTATGTCCCAAATGAAAGACTAGAATACATTAACTTTTAGAAAAACTCAGCTTGAACCAAAAAACAACAAAATAGTGCCTTCTGACTTGTTACAGCTGTGTCATCTCTCCTGGTGAAAGTACTTGGAAGTAATTCACAATCTAAAAAAAAAAGTTCTACATTGTTCATAAGATGTAACCAAGTTTGTGAAAATAGCTTAGATGTGAATAAAAATGGCTCTTTGGTCAAAGTTGGTTCTGTTGCAGAAAAAGTAAAACCGACAGAGTAAAGGATGAAGGATTACTATCTCTGTATGTTTCTGCCGTAGCGGTTCGGCCATAGTTCTCTCTTATTCTGGGCACACCGCATTCCAGAAGCGCTCTATTTACAGTGGCCAAATCCCTGCAGTGTCGCGCAGGAAGAGTATAATCTCTCAGCGGTATTCGGGGTGGTGAATCTGCCGGCGTTTGTCTGTGCATACCAATGGCAACCTCACCTCTGAGAAAGAAAAAAAAAAAAACAGCCCTGTGAAAGGATGCTGTAGGGGCCACGGCGGCGTCAGGTAACCCCCACCGCACCAACATGAATACCACCTGCCTGGGTGAAGTCACGCTGTGCTGAATTCAATTAAGAAGGCTTGTAAAGTGGCTGCATCAATGTGGTGTTTATGCAGCCTGATACAGGAGGGTGAGGGTCCTCCTGGTCAGGAGAAAATATGATCATCTGACAAACAGGTTTGAGGACAATGCAGGTTAAACTGCTGGGAGATAAGGGACAGCCGCCACCGAGTCCCTGCAGACAGATTTAAAATCTGTTTCAAACAAAGCGCTGCACTCCTGCAGCCTGTGATAAAGCCTCAGGCGCTTCGAAAACCCGGCGACGGCTCCGGTCTGCCAGGTGACTTCCCCATTGGGCGAACGCGAGTCTCATTGGTGTGTGAGGTGCGACGAGACGGCCACTCCGTTCTGATGGCGATGTCTGCAGAGAGTGGCCCCGTCAGGGTGAGATTGTGGGCCTCTGCTGGCTCACCAGGGGATCCCCCACATCATTTAGCGCCTCATACAGATCGCTGCTAGTGGCAACACAGCCCTCTGGGCCCGGGGAATTAATGTAGCAGCAACGGCAGGAGTGATTTATTAAAATAACACAGCCGTACCAGAGCAGACGAGCTTCCTCTGCTCTTCCCCATCTGCCGCAGAGGACGTAAATGGAACCACTGAGATTCCAAGTGCAGGAGAGACTGAGGGAAAGTGGACGGCACTGCACAAATTGTGCAGCAGTCCTGGCTGTCATTGCTTATTTATTTACCCTCTTTCCATCTGAGTCAGGCCTTAAATTAAATTGATCCCTCCTGCCGCGTTTTGCCTTGTTGAACAAGTGCAAAGCCCCGTTAAGTGTCTGTGAAAGACTGCTGATTGTGTTTGCGGCGCCCCGGGTGTGCTGCGGCCGTCCGCTCCCCTCTATCTCCTCCGGACAGACGGGATTAGAGGCTGAGAGAGGGGCTGAATGACCCTCTGGGGGGGCAGGAGACAGGCAGGCAGCGAGAAGCTTGGTTTGGAGCTAACACGCAAATTTGCAATGACAAATACAAGCCGGTGCAGGCTCATGCACACAAATTCCTGCAGGTTAAATTTAGCTCGCCCCTTTTGGACAGCATGCATCCACCAGCAAGATTCCCATTTCCACTTTTACCAGAAATCGCTGCAGCTTTCTGGATCCTGCAAGCTCTCCAGTGATCCAAGAACTAGACCACAGGAAATAACTAAAAAAAAGGACTACGGACCTGTTCTAATGCAGGAAGGAACACCTGCTTTGTAGAAAAAAGGCAGGTTTGTGATAGTGTTGTACTCATGGACTGTATGAGAACTGGACTGACCGGCCCCTCCCTCTGGCTTTACAGACAGAAAGTACCAGTGAGCTCCAAGAAGCCAAAATCCCAAAGAGTTCTATAAAGACATAAACAGCTTTTACTCAGTCATTGTATTGGTCAGAATAACCATTGCTGCTCTGATACTTTTTAAAAACCCTTTAAAGACCCACTATGATGAAAATTTGGATTTTAACATGTTTTTGTGGCATTTTTCTGAGGATGGAGTTCACAAATAAAGATAATTATGGCAAAAATTGCATTTCTGCATATTTCTTTTTTTAAATTGTTGTGAATCAGAAGCAGACCAAAACATGCAGTTAAAGAAGTTTGTATTTATGAAACCTTCATAACACACGCTCTTTGACATATTGTAACTCTTAAGCTGATTACATGGTGAACAGAGATCAGCTGACTCTGACGCAGAGAAAAGAGTCTGAACCAAAATAGGAAAAATAACCCAAGAACATGTTAAAAACACAATTTTTAATGGTGTGGGCCTTTAGAGAATTAACATATTCTTGATAATCGTCATTTAATTTCATGATATTTTTTCTGTAGTTCAAGTTATTCATGTTATAATCTGTCCAATCAGATGCCTCAATAAAAGTAGGTGGAAGCTGCTGGCCTCCACGTTCAACGCTCAAAACGTTTGATTGATAGAATTTGTGTAGCCAGCTTTAAAGAAGTAGGGGTGTGGCCTTCCAACAAGCTCACTTCAGATTGGTGAGAATGGTTGCAATAATGTTGCATTAGAACAACTCGGACCAATCACTGCTTACTGACAACGTTATTACTTCAAAATCTAACAATTAATGGAAAAGACATCAGCGTGAAGTCAAATCCAGAAGTCCTGGATCCTAAAGCCGGATCTGTGATTGATCAAATGTTGAAATCCTGCTGTGCTCCAACGTCTGCAAATAACATCTTTGTGGTGTTTGACTTGGAGTCTTGGGTAATTCTAAGCCCACATTTTGATGCTCGGTGAAGGAGAAATGTGTTTCTTTAAAAACGATTCATGAAGATCAAACTGATGCTTCTGAACACTTTTTTTTTGCAATATTCAGCTTTTTTTAAACCCTTTAACACAAAAACTTTAGCTCCAGTGTTGACTGATATGGTTTCCGCCATTTCCATCATACTTTCTCTGTGGATTGTGCAGCTATCTGCCTCTGCTCAGGGCGTCATGACAAAAAAAAACACTGAAAACTCTTCAGCTCTGATAAAACATCACTGTTTGCCATGAGAACATGCCATTCCACGAGAGGTCGCACATTTACATACATTTACATTTCCGACATTCAGCTGACACTCTTATCCAAAGTGGATTACTATACATGGAGAGTGGAGTAATTTCAAATAGCTGAAATGCAAATACTTCAAACCGCCGAGAGCAAAGGCTAAATTCTGAGTGGCTAGAAGACAGAAAGACAAAAAAAACCCACCAGATTCAGAAAGAAAAAAGCATTCAGAGTCTATGCTTATGACCAGGTACAAATTTAGCAAGAGTGAAGTCAAAATCTGCAGTAAAAAAAAAACGGATGCCCACTCTATCTGATCCACAGAGCCCCCCAGGGGATGTTACAGTACAGCTCCCTCGTCAAAGCAATGGAGCAGCTCTCATTCACATCAAGGAGCACGCTCTGAATCCATTCAGATGGGATGATTGCGATGCTGGGCACCTTCCTTGGCAGGGCAGATAAGTGGAGAGGCTCCAGCCAGCATTTACATCTCACACACCTCATCAAACACGGCCCTTTGTCGTCATGTGTTACATTTGAATAAAGTTGGGTTTTTTTTTTCAAAGCGGTGTGAAAATTCATCAAATAGGCCGTCCAGCGAGCCTCTCGCCACTCTGAGAAAATAACTCCTATTCAAACTGAAAGTGGCAGGGCTCAAATCAAATCAAGTCAAATCAAATCCTGCTTGGATGAAAAAGTAAAGAGTCCGGGTGTGTGTGTGTGTGCGCGTGTGTCCTGGAAAACAAGTTCACTTTCAAGATCTGTCTGACAACTCCCAGGAACAATTTGTAAAATAATGCAGATAAATTTGCACAAAGCACACAGACTTTCGTCAGAGACAATTAGAGACCGAGGTAAGGAGGTTAGAACAGAGAATCCAGAGATCAGGAAACCTGACGGAGGTGACGCTCCGGTGAGGCTCAGGGCCACACAAAGAGAGGAGCGTCGGAGAAATGGCGGTGTTTTTCTGGACTGATCCAAAACGACTGTGGGGAAGACTCAAGGCGCTGGGGGGGTTAAGCCGGTTTCTCTGCCTTCAAACTTGAACTTTCGGGCAAGAGATTAAATAAAATAACAATGGGTTGCCATGGCAATAAGAGTGGAGCACATAACAGAGTATTATGAGAGAAGGGGAGCATGTGAGGAGTGTGGTGGCGGTGGTGGGTGTGGGGGGCAGCTTTTATCTGCCAGCCGCAATACTCCATCATCAAAGCTCTTCTCAACTTTCAGGGCCAAGACTGAGAGACACCAGTGAATCATTAGTCTCCAGTGGAGAAGACATCCATTTATCCTGACTTCTTCTTTTTTGTAACAAAAGTGGAGCTTTAAAAGGAGGGTTTTTAATTCTCTTTTTTTTTTTTTTTTTTAGTAGGAACTAACCCGAGCGTCCCTTTGGGCTACCTGTGCAGGTATACAGCCGGAGGTGTGGCGGACTCTTCTCTTTGTGAAGCTGCAGCTCTTTGCCGCACATCAATACATTGAACTTTTCCCGCAGAGTTCCTGAGCTCTCCAGCGTGACCCGCTCCTCCTTTATTCATTCTGTTTAAAGATACCGGTTGCAGGAGGAGCTTGATTACCTCCAGGGACACCCTCCCCTCCCCTGCCCCTCTTTAAGTTTGCCAAGTGAGAAGGAGCTCAGAAGTTTGTTGACAGATCTCTGCTGCGGCAGGAGGGGGAGATGGACGCCATAACCTTGGCTCTCCAAAGGACAAACGAGGAGTTTTGAAAAGATCAAGTGGGAGGGGCTTTGTTTAGAGAAGAAAAGACAGGATGTACTGCTGGGGGGGGGGGGGGATACTCATCCAAGCTTTCCTGCTGGACTTCATTTTTAGGAATAATTAGGAGGAAAATGCTTTTCATGAGAGCAGAATTCACATGAGAGTCTGGAGACCAACAGCTTTGCTTCCTGGCTGCGTTATAGATGTGAAGAAGCTGCTTATGAATACAGAAAATCAAAACGCCTTTGGATGATTCTGCCCTCTTTGGGGGCTTCTCTGAAAATGGCTTTACCTCTGCAGGCCTGATGACAAGGTCACTTTTTGTTTTACTGTTAAAGGTCATGTCTGCACCTTTTCCAGAATCGAATAAACTGATTCCTCAGATTTATAGGCTAAGTCTGAGTTTGTATGTTGCTGCCTTTGAGCAAGATTTACAAAAAATATATAAATGAATAAAGAAAAACATTAAATCTCTACTGAGTCAGAACAACTCTTGAATAAGCAGCAATTCTATGTCAAGGCCTAAACTATGAAAATAAAAAAAATCCAATAGGCAAGAGACCGTATTTATTATATGATTATTTGATATTTACACTTAAGTCAAGATCATTTCTCTTCAGAACATTTTCTAAAAGCATTTTTCTTTTTCTCTACAGACTTTCCATATCTACATCAAGTTGTATTTACTATATTAGTAAATAAAGAATGAAAAAAGGGATATTTAAGACATTTGAAAATTTGGACTGAAAAACAGAAATGTAAATAACATCTAAACAATAAGAGAAGGACAAACGATTGAATTCAAATACAGGACTAGCATAATATTTCATGATTTTAAAGTTACTCTAAAGATTCAAATGTAAACAAAAAAAGCTCAATATTGCTGAGCAGCAGGACAAAGCTGCGTTTTTCAACACAAAATTAGCTAAAAAAAAAAACAAGCAAGCCGAAAATTGAGCTCAACAATTATGTAAATGTCAAAATTCAAAGCTGAACTATGTTGATTAAATCCTAAAACACAAAACCTTAAAGTACTCAACTAAATGCTTTCGGTGGTGCTAGCTGATAATACCTCTAAAAAAATTCCAAAATATTAAACTAGGGGTGTAACCATTGACATTATTACAGAGATGGATAAAGCACCTGTGACATCACCAATAGAAAATGCCTTACTTTCGGTTCTAAACAAATGGAGTCAATTCAGTTGTCACTTTTCCATGATACGAACATCGTCATGTTGGAACTAGACAACGTTACTCAGCAGTGATTGGTCTGAGTCATCATTTCTATGGCGATCACTCCTCACTAATCAGGAGTGAGCTTGTTGGAAAGCCACACCCCTACCACTGAAAGTGGGCTTAGGAAAATTTGAGAATCAAATGTTTTGAGGTGGGGACCAGTGGGCACCACATGCTTTTACTGAGGCGTCTGATTGGTCAGTTTATAACTTGGGAAAAAAAAAAGGTTTAGCAAGAACAAGTTAACCCTTTAAAACCAACGTACATCTGAGGGTGTCCTGCCAAGCGGCTGTGGTACCAAACTACATTTAAAATAAACTTCAACTTATAACAAGAAACTGATCATCAAATTATTTATTTACACATATATATATATATATATATATATATATATAAATTATTTTGGGATAGGGACCAGCAGGATTTTTCTAGAACAAGCTCCTGAGCGGTCAAAAAATTGTGGAAACTCTGCGGTGCAAAACAAAAGTCCCACCCGCCGTCGTTTTGGGAGGCGAGCGGCTCACCCTGAATACAGAGGAGGTACAGACACGCCTCTACTTGTGAGCAGATTCCAGCCGCGCAGAACACCTGAATCCAGCTGGATCAAACTCTACTCCAAAAAAGCGTTTTTGCTTTTTTTTGTTTTTTTTTTTCTTTGCCACCAACACAATTAGGAAACTTCACAAAAAAAAAACACATAAAAAAAGCCACGAAAAACAGAATTCTAGAAAAAATTTCAAATGGAAAGCAGAGCACCCAAAAGACAAACTTAAACTTTTTGGGCTGCCTGGGATCTAAAGCAATATATAAATTTGGCACAAAGACAACTGTGAATTTTGCCTGGAATTTTTTTCTAGTATTTTTCTTTAAAAACATGTAAATTAGTTTATTGAAAACATTTGCACTTTTTCCTCCCGGAATTTTCCGTTTTTGTATGATTTTATTTCTCATATGTGAATACAAATGATATAATAAAGTTAGTGCCACATCGATGAGGTTGTGCTGATTAAAACAATACCAGATAAGCCAGTAGTCTTTCAGATTGAAAATCCAGAGGTAAATTTAAAAATAAACAAAAACTGAGATTTAAGACCCAAGTTCCACAGGGTTAATAATAGGTACTAGAGCAAGAATGGTTATTTAGACAAATATAATGACTAAGTAATAAGTAGTTGTTTATTCCTCAATAGAAGGGATCAAGTGTCCAGTTCTCATAGACTAGATCGATCTGTCAGAGGCAAGTTGTTCATTGAATTGACCTGTACCATTATGAAATAATTTCAAAATGAAATAAGCTGAATCAAATCAACATCGGAAAATGCCATTTGGATAGAGACACAGTGGGTTTATTTTACTATATCATAAAAAATTATTAAGTGCATCACCGCGGACAACACACGCGTGATGCAGCAAAAACTGATCAACCATCATTCCAGTCCAATGTGTGGAAACACTTTGAATTCACAAAGACATGTGACCATTGTCACATTCTACAGTGTGGTAGCATGTTCTAATAATGATCCTTTGGGTTGTTCTGCGGAAAAACAACAGTGGGCGTCATGTATGGTACTCTTAATGCTCGGCATTCACAGAAACTAAAATTTTGCATGTATAGCTTATGAATTTCAATTTCACCCTAAAGAAGATAAAAAGTTTAAGGTCCCAGGTAAGCTATATGCTCACACAAAAAAAAAAAAAAAAAAAAACATAATTGGCTGTCTATTTACTGGATGTATTAAATTAAAATGATATGTAATTAATCACCATCATTTATTCTTTTATTTAGAACAAGCGTTTAGAATCAACAAAACTGATAAAAAAAAACACAAAGATTTAGACAGAAAGAAATGGTGTTTGTCACTTTAAACACGTTTTTTTGGTCAACTTTCTGGTTAACTTCAGCAGTAAACAAAACCTTAACACCACTGTTGTTTTGGATCATTTGACATCAAATCCTGAAAATGTTCCTCGCAGTTTTTCTATCCTCAAAGTTTTGCAACACAACGTTCTAAAGCATTGCATTTCAGTGCAAAGCCGTTATGAAAAGCCAATTTTCTCCATGGCAGAATCAGCTGATTCACATTGATTACATAATCACGTCACTGTGTAGTGCTGCATATCAGCGCGAGGCTGCTTTTCTCTGCATCAGAATCCGCTAGAATTACGTTAATTACGTAAACTATTGAAGAGTTTCAAAAGAATGTAAACACTGTTAGTTAGAGCTAAAGATCTTATATCAGTAAATGGAACTTCAATCTCGTTTTTTTCAACTACAAAAATGCACTCGCTAGTTTTACTTTGAATATGGGAAGCTTCACCGACACTTTAAAAAGAAGATTTGTTTACTTCCGGTGATAGTAGCGCTGCACAGCCGGCTTATTTTTAGTTTATAAACTTAAAAACCCTTCATTATTCTGCATTTCAGAACAAAAACTAACTTTTTTGGGAATTGTAATTTTACTACACTCAAACTTATTAGGAAAATATTGCAAATCAGTGAGCTTGGAGATCGCTAATTTCCATGCTAACATTTTTGGAAGCTGATTATGAGTGTCAGACTACTCAGATACTCGTTACAGCCTAATAGCACGATGATAGAACACATTACACCCATTCTCTGAGTACAAACTACCTTGACAAAGACGTTGAGGACAGTGACAAAGACGCCAAAACCGTGGAATGCTTCCTTCAGGTGCTCATGTATGGTTGTTGTGTTGCCATGCAACGTAAGTTTGTATCTATCTTCTTCTATGATTGAGGAACGCTATACCGTCTCCAAAAAACTTCCTGTTGTGCTTTGTGATCCAAATTACTTTGTGTGCTGGTGGTTATTAGAATAATTTAAAATGACAAAAACAAAAAAAAAGAAAACGATATGTCCACAATACCAAATTAGCGTTGATGATTTTTTTTATTGTCGATTAGTCGATGACGTCGACTCATCGTTGACAGCCCTACATCCCTCTGAGTTCTATTTAAAACCCAGGCTTTGTGTCTTTAGACTGGTGCGTCCTGAAGGAAGTGAATTCCTGCAGTTCAGCGTAGATTATTCAGACAAAATGATGAATATCCTGAACATCTACTGGAGCTGGAATAATGCATCCATGTGTCAGGGCGAGACTTGGAGGAGTTTCCTGAGGAGTGCCGTGCGTTTCCAGGCCTCTGTGAAAGCCGGATGGATGTATGAGACCGTGCAAGTGTGTGTTCGGCTCGATGGCTGCTGGGCTCCACAGGTACACAGGCCATCGATCACATGGTGGGACCATTACACACAGGCAGGGGTGGAGGTGGATAATGCTCCCGCCGCTGCCACTGCCTCCACCGCTTGAGGGTCAAGCGTTTGACTGGCCGACGGTAATCAAAGCGACAGCGGTCTATCTGTGCACGTGACGGATAACATTGCCGATGCACGCACAGGCACACCAACACCCCATCCATGAGCATGCCCACAACCCACGTGAAGACAGTTCCAGGGAAAGCGGCGAAAAAGACAAACTTCCCTGTGAGTTATTTGTGCAACAGGACAGTAACCTAATTAAAGAGGTAAAAACAAACAGTTTTCCATCCCCTGTTGGAGGACTAGCTGAGAAGTGAAGCTTCAAAATGGGTGAGTTAAATATAAAACTGCTGCGCCTGGTTCATCAGTGACAGCTCCACCTGTTCAACACCTCCACCTCCACCTCCACCACTCAAAGACCAAACGCTCCCATAAATCTAAATAATCGCTTCCATCCAGCTGCTTTTTCCTGTCATCAACACACAGATCTGAAGCTGTGAAGGTACCTCCGACCCAATTAAGCAGAATAATCCAAACGCAGGTAAAGATCCACACGTTCCTTCTTCCATTTAAACCACAACGTGTGTGCTAAATGTGTTAATTTGCTAAAAGAACTCCATGCCAACTTGATGTCAAAACATCTGCTTTTTGAGCTGCCGAATGGCAGGTGGAAGACCGTGTGAAAGGCAGCGGAGGAGACACAGATGGGGAAGGAGACAGAAAGAAAGGAAGACAGAAAAAAAAGAAGAGAGCAGATAAAGAGGGGAGAGGATGTGGTGAGGAAGCGGAGCGTAGTAGAGCCGGCCGCTGGGACTGTGAGGAATGAGCTGGCTGTGCTATAGGAGGCCTTAATGAGCATTCTCTCTAAACCCTGGAGAGTCTCTCTACAGCTCTCGGCCAATCTCTGTCTTTTCTCACAGCTAGTACAGACTTGGAGCAGGCTGCACGGGGGCTGCATGCACACAAGCATACGGAACAGAAGGGGAGCGGCGTGCGCACGGCCAGGTTTCTCCGGTTATAATTCGCCGTCACCTCTGCAGGGCACACAGTCGTTTAAGTCCTCTCTCATAATGAAACAACATTAACAGGCGACGTGACACGATTCTCTCTGCTACTGCTCACAACGCTAATATCTCACTCAGTTTCAATTCCACTGCATTAAATTGGTACAGTGAAGTCAGCGTGGATCCTAATAAACCAATAAACATCTCGGAGCCAAAGGGAGATGTGTGGCAGCGGGGGCTCTGGTAACAGCCACTTTGTGCATTAACACAATACCTGTGGTAATAAGGATTCCCTGTTATAGGTTTGCTTCTTTTCTCTCCAGACTAATGCGCCCTTGATTCTTTCTCGACTTATCACTTCCTGCAAATGTATTTATGGATGGCAGGGCATGACAGACGCACCTCTGTAAGTCCTGAGGCTTCACCCCAGCTTTAGTTTTTGATGGACAGTCAACACATAAAGGCCTGAAAACTGCAGAATTAAAATATTCCCAGGGTAAAGGTGCAGAGGTGATGGGCGGCTAATCAGGCTTCAGGAAAAGAGCTGTTTCATGTTTGTTTACAGTCCTGTTGTGTTCAGGGGTTTCCTTAGAGGATGAAGAGGAGGATACCTTTATTTAACAAAATAATTACAGCTCTTTGTTTCCTTTCAATCGCAGCCTGGAGTGGCGATGAGGCTGCACACAACTTGGAAAGCTTCCAAAGCTACTGAGCGACTGACTCTCATTAACTATTAACCAGTGACTCAGGCCTTAAATCATCCCGGTGGTCCCTAGCCTGCTGACCCTGCTGCGGCTGGCGGAGGCAGGAGCGAAGAGCTGCCGGACATCCTGCTGATTTAATGGGCTACAATTACGCCGCCTCTGACACAATATACGGCAAACATTTATGGATTTATTTTCCTTCCTCGATACTTCCCCCAACCCCAAGTGTAACGTTCATATGTCTAAATATGTTGTGTGCGGCTTCAGCGGGTAGTATGAGAACACTTCCTCTGCTTTTCCTCGTCTCTGTAAGAAGCGGAGGACTGAATAGTTTACAGCGAACAGCTAAAGCATTGAGGAGCATATGGCTGACCTGCTATTTATGTATAGCTGGTCTGATTAAGTCAGGTCTTGAAGCCCAGAGCACAGCGCCTTAGTTGATGGTGACTGGAATGGGCCACTAGGACACCACCACACCCAACCAAGCACAATGGAGAGGCATTTCACCACACTCCCAGGAGATCTGTGCCTTGTTTTTGTTGCTTCATTAAAAAATTCACTCTAATGTGTGTCTAACTATAAGTGGATCATGGCAGAGATACTCTCACAGAGCTCTGAGTCTTCATCAATCATAAGACTGATGTTTATTGATTCTGTTCAGACTCATTATGACATTCTAGCTTCCAAAATATGCTAGTGATGTCGCTGGGAAAGATGGCTCATGACCACTAAGATGTGTGGCGATATCCATCCATGCCTCCAGGCATTGATCAACCCTACCTAATCAGTATTCAGGTCAAAGGTCATCTCCTCCTACTTATTTTGTGAGGATACCAAGTTTTATAACACACGGAGGGAAGAGAAATAATCTCTGCAGCACAACATAGATTCGCCGCAGCAGATCTTCACTGTTTCACACCAGCAAGGTGTCTTAGAACCATCAAGACTAGATCTGCAAAGCATTCTAGCATCTCAGTGTATAGAAGCAGCAGTTCTTTTAGCTCATCTCTAGTAGAATCTGAAAGATGAAATGTCAGCAAGTTCATTGTTGTTGTTTTCCATTCACCCCAAGCTTTGCTGCTTACAACACAGTGTACACCTCTGATACAGGTGATCACCCACGGCGAGCACAAGATAAAGTAAACATGCAGAGACAGTGAACACTGAGGCCTGGAGATCACAATCATGTTCCACACTTTTGAAACAGGGTTCTTTATTGAAAAAATGACTCAGGAGTAAACTTTTTTGTAGAGATTTGTCCCTGTAGGATTTTCCAACTGAAATTGGTTTCACGCAGTGGACCAGACAAGGATGGACGTACAAGGCCCTTAATGTAAAAGATTAATCAGGAAATAATGCATTCCTTGATTACAATGCCTCATCTAAGAACCGGGACTAAAAAGGAGGCTTGTTGGCCCGTGGGTTTCAGTCAGGCTGAATGTGTATTGACACCATGGGTTCCATCTGCTGTAAGACCACCATCCGTAGAAAGATGAATAAGAGTGTAGGGGTGGGATGTAATGTGCATGGAGTACTTGTGCAAGCTGAGGGCTCTGTGGTTCCTATTATTGGTGATCCAAACTGGAGTTAAATGTGTATAGCGATATAGACCTAACATCAAAGTTGTTCAAAGAACATGTTGGGATTACAAATTTTTCTTTAACTTAGTCAATTCTGAAATCTTGCTTTTAATTTTGATGCAACAGACTTAGGATAAGTCACAGTTTCCCTTGTCCTGGTGGGTTTTTAGGGACTTAGGTTAAATTGTTTCCTATAAGAACTACTTTTTCTGGGTGTTTTCAAGTTTACTTTAGTGATATTAAATGTTGAAGCTGTTAATGAAGCCTTCAATCATTTCTAGCAAAACAAAAATAACAATTTCCTTCTATAATGGAATTACAGAGCAACAATTAGAAGTTGTATTTTCCAGTGGTCATAAAGGTCATGAAGCTAAGGCAGCAGTAATAGATTATGTTTTCATTTCTTTCTTTAAAGTGAATTCTATAACTGCTAATGAGAATGTTCAGCTAATAGCAAAACAAAAAGTCAAAGAGTCCAACTCCCGAGGATCAGAAAGCCACTTATGGTTATGACAGCATACAAATCTAATTGTATCATTTAACTGAGTTTGAATTTCTAAGGTATGTTTAAAAAAAAAAAGGGGGTTTCCAAAAAAAAAAAGTGAACATACTTTTAAACTGAACACATGTAGATTTAATCCAAAAGAAATCCAGCTGTGACCATTTGAATAAGCTAAAAATAAATTGGCTAAAAACACAATGCTAATATTGACCAAATATAGACTAAACTTTAGTAAACAACCTGAGACCAAGATCCAATCTGAAAAATAAAATTAAAGCAACATAAAGGGAATGCTGAAAAGAAAACACAAAAATTTACTTTGCTTTTTTTTTTTTTACTTGTAATTATTTATCTTATCTAAATGTTACCGTCATTCAGCTGTTCAGACCTTTCTCAAGCTAATTAAGCATTCCCAGCTTGAAGTAATTTAGCATTCCTAGCTTATCTTTTTGTTTGTTTGTTTGTTTGTTTTTGGTAGCAGTCCTAGGTAGAAATATTTTAACATTCCCAGTAAGCAGTAGTTTGATAATCCTAGCTCTCAATAACACTGGTAAACACCAGTCATAGCCAGCAGTAATCTTGCATTAGTAACCTAGCATTCCTAGCCAAAATTAACGTAGCATTGCTAGCTAGCAGCGATTTAGCATTCTAGCCTGCAGTAGTTTGCAGTAAATAACATGCATTCCTAGTAAGCATATTTTAGCATTCCTAGCAATAAAGTAGGATTTTAGCAGTGACGTGCCGTGAGGTACCGACGTCATAAGTCAGATTTACAAGCATGAACCCCAGGCAAGTATTCACCATGTGATTGCTAGCAGTTAAAGTGTGATGTTTAAAATTTAATTTAAACAGCTTTCTTCCGTTTACAAACAGTAGCAGAGAGAGAGAAAAAGCCACCAAAATTGTTATTATTTACTTACTTTTAGTTTTAAATGAAGTTGGTGCGCCGCCCCTTCTGAATAAACATGGATAACTTGTTTGTTCCATTTCCGTCTTCAGTTTTATCACTGCCAGTGACATGGCTAAACAAACTCCTGGGTTTAGAGACGCTATCCCCCATTTAGAAAATGATGCAAAACAATATTAAAGAATAACTGGACGACTCCACTTGACTTGCTACCACTAATTCTTTTATTCCTTTAGGCGTTGTGTCACATTCACTGGGCTCACCAGCGCCCTCTGCAGTGAGGCAGGCGTACTGCGGGCCTCACCTTGTGCATTTTTAATGCTTATTTTTAGCTGATAAAAATAGACTAAATGAGTCACAAACTGGCACCAATGTAATCAGACAGTTGGTGAGGACTAGAAAAATGAAGTAATTAAAAGATAAAGTGTCTTATGATGATAGACAGACCAAATCAGTGGAGCGCATGCGTCAACTGCAACTCCATTGAGTGTGTGCGGCGCAGGGATCTGGGTGCAGGGGGGGCACGGGCGGCCGGTGCCTCGCTTGCCGCTTTCTTGTGTATTTGAACAGAAAATTTGTAAATTTGCTACTTTTTTTTTTAAATCTAAGAAATGTTGAAAACCCACAAAGAAAAAAGTAATCATTTAATAGACATGTCTAAAAAAAATAATATTTAATTTTATTTTTAATATTAACAAGTATATTCCTCTTGTTTTATTTATTTTTTTTAGCTATATTTTTACCGTGACTGCCCATCACTGTATTTTAACATTCCTAGAAGCAATATTTAGCATTCCTAGCTACTAGTACTTTGGCATTCCGTGCAAGAAGTTTTTGACCATTCCTAGCAAGGAGCAAATAAAGGCATTTAGCACTTTTTCTGCTTTTCTTTTTAACTTTGATATCAAATATTCAGCTTCTTTGTCACATCTTAGATGTTCATTGACTGATTTTCACTTGGATTCTTTAAACAAAGAAGGTTTAAGCTGTTGCCATGTTCCTGTAAGACACCATGCAGAACTCTGATTCAACGCAATGGAAAGATGAATATTCCTTAAGATTTGAGGGGAAGTGTTTGTTTGATGAGAGGTGATGGCCTTCATAGAAAAGTGACTCACAGGGTCACCAGATGAAGATGAAGAAAAAATGTTGAATACAAAACTGGCTTATTTTTATTTGTGCCCTTGACCCTAACGTGAACCCAGACACAATTCCCTGTCATCTGAATATGTTTATTCTTGCATGTTCGCTGCTTTTCCTTGAAGGTCACGTTGTTGCAAAGAAAGTCTCGGTAGGTTCGGCAGCAGACAGGAGTTTGGCTCATCATCAACATTCTTTGCAGAGCGAAGAGGAAGCAGAAGGAGCACATAATCAAACTGATAATAGGCATTTTGTTCCGACTTTTATCTTCAGATGCGATGCTTTCCATCTGGGATGGGTGTTATGTTCCTTCAACTGCTGTAGTAAATTTTAGGAACATTTATCTTGACGACAATAATACGTGTGCTCCTCATCCCATGAAAAGTCTGGATGTGATTGTTGTTTGAAAGGCCTGCGGGCTCAACACCAGACCTTTTTCAATTACTGAAAAAGCGGAGATGTGGATGATGGTTCAGAGGTCACAACCGGGCTAAGAAATTATCCCATTAGCTGAGCGGGAGAAAAAAAATATCATAGAAGCAGAAGCTAGAAACCTCATTTAAGAAAATACCCTTAAGCTCAGATGAGACTGAGGAAAGAGAAATGGAGCGGTCTTATATCCTGGGCACTTTAGGAAAATGTTCTCAGTAAAAATTGTGAAATTAGGCTCTGCCCATTAAAGTCATTCCTGCCTGCAGAGCAGACCTGACTTTGAGAAAAGTATTCATTTTTAGAGGGTGGATTATGTTGCAGGTATAGAAAGAATCTGTCAGATTGCTTTTTGACAACTTCAAGGAAGGGAAAAGCGAGGGTGAAGATTTCCAATCTCGCCAACATGAGCCGAACAAAATTCTGACAAAAAGTGACAGTGACCGTTGTCTCCTCCAGCGCCACATCCGTCTCTGACTCTGCGGAAAATCCTCAGTAGCAGCTAATGATTCAGAGCGGGATCCGGGTGGGAGGAAAGCTGCTGGGTATAAGGGCCTGTGGGAGATGGCCTGCAGGCATGTGGGAGGCCTTTGTGCCAAACAAGGCCTGAATCCTCCACGCCACCGCAGTGACAGCAAGAGGGAAGGAGAAGAGAAACTGGGCCTGTCCTCCTACTCTGTACTTCCTGAGCCGAGTGAGTGCTCGCACATCCCATAATATATACTCTACACTGTAAACAGAGTGTGCTAACACGCATTGTTTGTGTGTTGCGTAATGCTACTTGGCTGTGCTCTGGCTCGGTTTGGTGGGCAGTGTGATGTTTTTGGGAGCGGAGCAGTGTGGAGGCATGGCCTTTGGTCCAGACGAGCGGCGTGGGCCTGATGCTCTTTACACCCCCCCACCACTCTCTCACACACACACACACACACACAGAGAAGAGCAGAGTGAGCCTGACTTGGCCCTTGATTCTTCGCTGTGGGTGGCAGAAGCCAGAAGACAGGAATCTTAAAGGAGAAGAAAATGGTCTGACCTGTCTGTCATTTTCTGCCTTTACAGGCTTTTGCTTTCTTTTCTCCACCAAAGCCTTGAGCTACAGCGAGTATGAAACCGCAGCATTACTTCTTCTGTGCTTGCAACACATCTCATTCCCAACTCATCACATATTGACACTTGGTCAGGAGCCCTTGGCAATGAATTTCAACACACTTGGCATCCATTTAGCAGTTTTCAGTGCGGCTGGGAGTGATCTACATTAACATTTTGCTCAGTGAAAAAATTGAATATATGCCGTATAAGTCTATATTTGCAGACTAAAAAAGACTATTGCCAAGAAGCCAGCTCTTTCTGGACCTTTGCATTTCAATTTTTCCTTCATTGAGCTTTTTTTATTGGCCTTAAAACAGCAGATAGCTTTAAGTATTTTGAATCTGCTGCACCACAGGTTGGCATTTGCATTAAAAAAAGAACCTAATTTAAAAATAAAGTCACTGGGAAGTCATAAATCAAGTGCTTACACATCACACCATATTCTCTAGTGTTTTTTTAACATAAATCTGCTAAAAAAAATGAGAAAACAACCAATTCCAAATACTAGAATGGCTGACAAAAGAAAACTGAAGTAAAATATAACTTAGTCATTTTGATTTAAACTCTACAGGACTACAGACATTCAGAAAAAGTGGAAATAATGAGGTTGTGAACTCCAACATGCTAAATTACCAGCTATATGCTCTGCTATCTGTTTCAATGTAGTCATTTTAAGATGAATTCAAAACACAATAATTCTAATGTTGCAGAAAATACTCAGAAAATATTAACAAGACTTTAGGTTCTACTAATAATACCAAACACTTTGAAAAATATGACTTCAAGAACAAAAATCTTTGAAAATTCTGAATAGTATGTCAAAACTTCAAATGAAAAAAAAAATAAAAGATGCTGAGATTCAAAAATTACAAGATCACAAAATTAATTCAAAAGCTAGACAGGTAAAAGCAATAGCCCACAACAGCAAATTCAGCCACAGAAAAAAAGTAAATATTATTGTACAATGCTAGAAATGCTACATTACTAATTAATGCTACATTACTACTGGTAGCAAAAGAAGGCACAAAAATAAATAAACAAATAAAGCTGCGAGCGGCATTGGATGTGGCACATATGCTACCTACCCCGCCCTCAGTTCCCTCCTGACCCGTCCTCACTGGCTGAACGGCAGCTACATGCTGCCCCTGCCACCCTGGTCAGGGCTGCATCTGACAAGTACATTTAAAAAAAAATATATATATATATATATATATATATATATATATATATAGCAGGTGGTGAGCAGGCCAACATAACTTTTAGAAGAACTGGCAAAAGTCAACTTTTGGATTTCCGTAGCAACAGAGTTTTTTGCAAATCACACCCACATTCCTTATATACTCGCATTGCATGCTACAGTGTTTCATTCAGCTTGAACCAAAGACTCATCTATTACATTTTCACAATATTCTGGAAGAAGACATGCAAGCAAACAGGAAAACATCAGTTTTGTGAGTTTATAACACCGTTCAAAATCTATGAACCCTGTTTCCATCATTTTTTACCAAGTAGGCTATCCCATAATAATTTTATATATTCCAACACGTGTGTTTAAGTCTTGTTTGACCCTGGATTTTGCTAATGTTAGGTTAGGGTTGTGAGGGGATGTAAGCTAGTGGGAGAGAGTGTAAACAATGTAATGCTGGGATATTAATGAAGGGTTACTTCCATGCCAACAGTTCCACCCACAACTCAGAGGTGAATTTCTGATGAACTCCTGCTGCTCTGTAGGAATTCTGTCTTAAAAACATGTTTTTTTGATTTTGGGGGAAAAAAAACCCCGTCATAATCATAATTAAAAGACCACTGGGAATGCTTTGACATTATATATACATATAGTTGGAGTGGGACTTAAATATTAGTGACATGATCCAGTTAGAAAAAATATTTGAGAAAAAAGAAAATACTTTAAAATACTAAGCCACTGAAGAAGCTGAAAAACATTTGATCCAGTTAACAAAATTATTCTAAAATTATTTTAAAGGGTTATGCCATAAGTAAAAGTGTTACATAAAAGAAGCTGAAATGTGTTGAAAAATGAATCATCATAAAGACATTCAGAAAGAATGACATTTAGGCCTCAGCACATCGTCTGTCCGTCCTGGGAGAGGATCCCTCCTTTATTTGGACAACCTTGAGGTTTCTAAATTTTTTTACCCAAGATAGGGTTTTTTTTTTTGAGTTTTTCCTCACCGAGAAGGAGGGTCTAATGGCAGGGATGCCTTTTTATTTCAGTCTGTTTGGTTTAGTTTAACTGTTCCTGCTGTTTATTTTTTATGACTGACTTTATGTTCTTTGTATAAATACCGGTGTGAAGCCCATTGAAGGCTATGTTGTGATATTATTGACGGCTATAGTTGTGATTTTGGGCTATATAAATAAAATTGAATTGAATATAATAGTTTTTGCATGAAAAGCATTAAAAACACAAAATGTGTTTCTTATTTTAGTAGTGATTGGGATAAAAACATTATCACTAAAAAAACAACAAATCTCTGTTAACCTTTATAGAGGATGAGAAAACAAAAATAGCACTTCTCTCATGAAGAATGCACACCTTCCCCATCATCGGACATATTGCATAGATGCAGCTGTGACAACACAAAGACTCCCACCTGCAGAACCGCCTCCCTCTCCGTCTGCTGGTTCTGACAGTGGGCCTGAAATGATGGTTTCATTCATTCATTTTCCAAGCCGCTTTATCCCTTTCGGGGTCACGGGGTTGCCGGAGCCTAACCCGGCTACTCATGGGCGAAGGCAGGGTACACCCCTGGACTGGTCGCCAGTCTGTCGCAGGGGCCACAATCACACACACTCACATCCACACCTAGGGACAATTTAGATTAACCAATTAACCTATGAAGCATGTTTTTGGACGGTGGGAGGAAGCCGGAGTACCCGGAGAAAACCCACGCATGCACGGGGAGAACATGCAAACTCCACACAGAAAGGTCCACCAGCCAGGACTTGAACCGGGAACCTTCTTGCTGTGAGGCAAGAGCGCTAACCACTGCGCCACCGTGCAGCCCGTATGATGGTTTCAATGGCTGAATATTAAAGGTCTGGAAAGGCATGTTTATCTGATTACCTATCAGCTAAAAACCACTGCATGGGAAACTTCATCGACCGGGAGGGCAAAAGAAGGGGCTAAAAACACATCAAGCAGACATCTTTTTTTGACAAATGAGATGATAAATGGAAGTTAACCAGTGGAAAGAAAATAAGCGTAGCTGTCTCTTCTGGATGGAAAATAATCCACTGGTAATATTAACACTATCCATCACATATGTGTCAGCATTGCTCATGTATGATCCATCCTTGGTCATCATGCAGTGCTGGACAGACGTGTACCTGCCTCCACTGACGTCTTCCTTTGCTCATTTCAATGACTGACCTTTTGTTTGATGCTTTCAGGCTAAAAACTCTTGTTTCCTTCTGTGATTAAAAGGTTGAAATGAAGTATTTTAAGTACTGGCTGATCAGATTGAACTTTTCTGTTCATTGTAGATGAAGTTAAAGTTTAAAGTAAGACTAGTATTCCTTCAAATACGTAGAAAATCATAAAAATCTATTTTAGGAGAATTTTGCCAAAAGAAAAGCTGATTTATAACAAGAAATGACTTTTGATTGATAGGTTAAAATAAAACATTGCTTATTTTCTACACTGTTTTTGACTTTTAGTTATTTTTATTTGACTTCATTTTTATTTGATCAAGTATTTATATCAATATTATTTTCAACTTGTTTTCTTTCTATTGACTTCTGGTTCTGATAGGAGTCTGGGAGCTTCAACAATCTCTAAAATCTATGGTCTCTACTAAGTCCTACTTTATTCCTGAAGGAGACATCGGCTCCTCCGGGACTCCTAAAGAGTCTACAGAGTTGAAAGAGGAGAACTTTTTAATGCAGCTTTAATTAAACTAAAGAGCAAACATGCTTCGTGTCTACTTGTCTACTTTGACACTGAAAGAAGTTGGAATAAAATGTTAAAACACTAAACCACATCCTTAAAAAAAAAACACTGCCACTCTACTTATTTATTATTAAAAACACTATCAGAATAATTTCTGAGTTTATAATCGTCCAGAATTTTTATAAACTGGGTTTATAAAACATAAATGTGTATATTGTACACCTTGAACCAGAGGTCTGCAACCAAAGGCCTCGGAGCCTCATGCTGCTCCTTTTCCCCTCCATTCTGGCTTTTTGGTTTAAAAAACGTTAACCTTGACTAATGGGTTTGTAGCTTTGCTTAATTTTTTTAGAGAATTAAGTTTTGTCATTCATATTTCAATTTTTAACATATCAGATAAATGACCAAAATGATGGCCAAAGGTTTGATATACTGTCTGACTGAGGATCTTATTGCATTTACATGTATGTACATGTCATTTTAAAAATGGATTCTACACCAATGTAATCATGTTAATATTTGATAGTAAAAGTAGAAAAAGGATGAAGGAGCACCAAAGTCATACGATGTCATGTTTGGCAGTCTTATGTTCTTAATGCAATTTAATCTGCTGCAGCAGGAGAATCTTATTTGAAACAGGATGCATTTTATTTTGAAGGGAACGTGTGTATGCTGCAGTTAAAATTTTGAAAAGTTGCATTTGTTGTATAAAGAAAAACAATGTTTTAATTCTATTGTGAACATGTAAAAGTTATATTCTATGAATAACTGGCTTAATGGCCAAAGAAACATAAAAACTTTTAGCCTTTAAGGTTTCAGGCCTGTGTTTCCACTATTTATTCTCACTGGACAATCAGATGACTCATAAGAAATGATTTCCAATTAGTGTAGATCTGAGAACATTCTGGAAGTTCTTCTTTGGTGCATTGATGAGAACGCTGGACTGTGTTGTTTTCTTGGACATAGTTTCTGCAGAGCGGCAGGAGTTCATCAGAAATTCACCTCCGACTTGTGGCCGGGACTGTTTGCATGGAGGAACCACGCCCTTCCTTCCCTCTCCCTGTTGCTGAGAGCTCTCTGTTTACACGCTCTCCCGCTACACAGCCCCTCACACCCCAGCCTAACATGAGTGGTGCAAAAAAAAAAAAAAAAGGGGGCGAGCAATATTGGAGCTTTCCCGCCGTACACTTTTGATCCAGATTCCAGCTCAGATGAGGAAAACAAAGACGTTCATGGATCTATTTGTCTGGAAGTGGATGAATCAGAATGGAGTGGAAGAGGGAGCTTGTCGCACCGCCCAGCATATTTTCTACGTCACAAATAAAACCTTTTTTAACTACATGTTTTGGTCTGCTCCTGATTCACAACGACTTGAATAAAGAAATACTCAGAAATGGAATTTTAATCCTAATTTTGTCGTGCATTGTCAAAAAAATGCCATAAAAACATATTCAAAACTCCATTTTCATCAGTGTGAGTCTTTAACTCATAACACTATATTCTAAATGTATTTCAATTTGAATGACTTATTTTTCTGGTTTAGTTTGGTTTTACTTCAAACATTGCTAACTGAATATTAACAAATTGACTAAGTATTTTAAGCAAAGTTGTATCACAACAACCAAAGAATCCCTGACCGTTCTCTTTACAGTATCCGACACAGATCATAGCCACGTTATGTAGAAAAGCTAAAGAGAAAGACGAGCCAAAGCATGTGGTCAGGACTTTGGGAAGCGTTTAGTGGTTTCTGTAGCTCAGGAAAAATGAAATATACATGTGTCAGATGCTGGACAGGAGAGGCTGGGTGATCGGCAGTGGTCTGATGAAAAGTCAAACGCGGCGCCGTCCACATGTTGGGAAGGCAGCTGTTGGTGGCAGCAGCTGAGCGGGGCAGCTGGTGTTTTAGTCAGAAAACACTTTGAAACAGTTGACTGGTTGGAGTGAGGATGTCAGCGACTGGCGAGGTATCAGCACGTTCCACAACTCATTAGCCAAGCGGCGGAGACGAGCCAAACAGCTGTGGAACATTTTAATTCCAGCCTCAAATCAGCGGTTTGGACCTCAGCCTGTGATTCTGGTGACCTCGAGCTTGCATAGCAAGGACTCTGATGCTCCCCCCTGCTCCGGACGCATTCGTCAGTCCTGCTTACCCGAGTCTCAACGAGCTAATTAAGGACAGCGTTTCTGAAGGGCTCTTGCGTTTTGTTTATTTGTGCATCACCGAAGCCTCGCAAATTACACAGACCAAAGGTTTGTCTGAACTTTTAATCTAATCACGCCCACCGTGAGCCCCCGTTTCCCGGTGTCAGTTCGCCTTAATGAGGACCGGTCTGAGCCTCGGCCATTAGTGGAGCTCGGCGACGAGACAGGCTCGGCACATTGCTGCCACAGAACCCAATCCCCGGCTGTTCCCCGCGGACCCGCCGCCTAGAAGCAAGTGCTCGAAACCCCCAGCTGTGCAGAACACGGATGACATTTGAAAACATACAGTATCTGGACGGCAAATTAAGAGATGAACGCACGGACGCAGCACCTAAAGCACACAAACGGGCCTTGACGGGGGCAATCGGCGTGGCCGGGTTAAGTGCAGGTTTTGGAAGTGTTTATTATCAGCAACAGCAGGACGTTTTAATGCCACTTACCTTTGATATCAGCTTGCATTTTACTAACTGGCTTTAGACAGTAGCGCTAACACACCCATTAGTTTAACAACAGCAAAGAAAAAGGTCTCTCCACGATTCATTTTCCATGTAACTTTCATTAAATCAAATTCGGAGAGAATTTAGTGCACTTTCCCCCCCATTTCCAATCTGAAGTGCTTTGAATTCTGCTCACTGCGCCCCTTTCTGTGTCATCAGCCCACTCAGAGCCTGAATAATTCATAACAATATTTATTAGCACTCTAAGGTACAATTAGATGAATTGGGATTAAGAACTGGCTCGTCTGTGGAAGTGAAAGTGGAGCAGCTCCACCGATGGATTTGGGCAGGCGTAGCTCTAAAACATTATCAAAATAAAGCCAAGCGGATTAATTCCCTTTCTCTACAGTGTTACCCCCCCTCCATCCCCACCCCCACTAGTGTTTAAAAGAACACACTTAATATTCCATCTAAGGGAGTAAATCAGAGATGACAAGGCCTGGAAAAACAGTTTTTACAGTTTCTGGGAAAATCCTCCTTTTTGTCCTAATCTGAGATTGAAAATTTCAATTCATCAACAATGTGAATGGCTGTCAGTTTCCAAAGGTAGCAAGTACTCTGCTAATTCAGGTGTAGAGCACTTCCTCTACTAACAGACTAAGAATAGACACCTTTTAAAAGAGGAAGTTCTGATATACTTCCTGATTTTTTTACCTTTTAATCTTTTTGTAAACCCTGGAAAACCCATGTGGTGGCCGTGGCCGGGGAAAGGGCGGTCAGCCTCTGATAGGAGGATTGCAGGTTTGATTCCCGCCTTGCCCGTCCATGTGTCGAAGTGTCCTTGGGCAAGACACTAAACCCCACATTGCCTCTGATGGAAGGTTGGTGCCAGTGTTCAGCAGCGGAGCTGCCATCAGTGTGTGAATGGGTGAATGGGACCGTGACTGTAAAGCGCTTTGGGCCTTCAATTAAGGTAGAAAAGCGCTATATAAGTACACGCCATTTACCAACTATGACCAGCACTTTTAATTAATTTTATTATTTATTAGCATTTTTTGGCTGCTGTTAATTGCTGCTACCCAAAATAATATGTTGGGTTCTTAGGAGTTAAACGCATTATTTAAAAAATATATATATTTCATGTCCTTTTATGAATTAATAAAAGGACATAACATATTTGGCTATGCATTCAGAGTCATTTTTAACCGTACGGTAAAACTTTACCTGAAGACTAATCTGAAATTCAGTCAATGAGCAGTCAAATATTACACTGATCATGAAAGTCCAGTTGCTGTGAAGAGCATGCATCTCGTGACGTTGGCAGGTCCAGAGTCTAAGCTTCTACTTCTAGGTGTTAGGAGCTTTCCAGAAAGTATACAGTACCAATTTTTCCATCAGAGTGCTGCTTTGAAAAAAACAGATTCTTACTAAACTAGAAAAAAAGCAGCAAAAAAGTTGTAACTTGCTGGATTGCAGATCCAATTCCAGACCAGATAGTGTCTAAAGACTGAGTCACATGCAGGTTTTTGTGTTTCTGGGTCCGTAGAGGGTCACCTGCGCTTCAGGTGACCCTCGGTGTGTCTTACATGCTCGTACGGTCACTTCAGTGATGTTTTAGTATTTTTTGAAATGGAACGTATCATCGTTGTGTGTGTGGTAGGGGTATGGAATGGAAGTTACATGTACTTAAGACACACAGGTGATGCTGTTGTGCGGTGTCCTTACGCCACACTCTAATCATTAGTAAGCTGCGAGTACTGGCTTCTTACTGAATGCGCAAAAATGCTGCACATATGGGTTGTGCACGTGATATGAAGGTGCCTGTAGGACACCCGTAGGATGTCCACACTGTGAGGACATCTGAGCCCACATTGTTCTAAACTGTCATTGCTAAATGTCTGAAAAGTCTGTAAATACTTGTCAGGAGATCAGAAATGAACCAAAATGTTACCAAAGAAGAAATGAATGTGACTCAATTAGCGTGCGTGCGCTAACATATCTTTTAGTCGGATGAAAGGCTTTGACATTCTTGTGCGCTCTCAAAAATTACACTCATCACAGCAGATAAAGACCTGTTCATTTAATGGCAAAACCAGAGGAAGGCCAATCAGCAAATGAGTCAATGAGAGGACAGAGAATCTAATGACATGACAGGAATATTGTGATGCAGGTCAACAAGTTATGTCAATACCTGGAATATTTCCTGGCCTTTTTAATTGAAAAGTTCTCAGAAAAAAGGATATTCCTGGAGAATGTCTGACTGCTGTCAATACAGGAGCTTAGCTAGTAACTTATTGTGTCAGGGTCAAATGATTGGCAGCATTAATCTTACTTTGCACAGATTGGTTTCTTTAAAAAAAAAAAATCTCTGGGCAAACAATAAATTCACCAAAGCGCTGCAATTCCCCCCGTCTATCCTCAGGTCACATCAATGACCACACTCTCAGCCCGAGTCATTTCCAGTGTTAACAGATTATGAAAATATCTTGTTTTGAACAGAAGAGGAAATTAAGAAAATGTGAGTAATAGCTTTAACTCTAAAACTCATTATCACCTTGAGCACAAATGGAAAATGAAGCTGTAACAAAGTTAATCACGCCGTACGGGGGAACCAGTCGTGGGTTTCTATGAAAAATGTTGACCTTAATACATGACCCATCTATTCTGCTCAATTGTATTTTTTTTCCCTCTCATTTCCCCTCATCCCCAATTAAAGGAGCTTCCGTCTGCCCGTCTGTGTAACGGATGAGGCCAGCGGTTCTTGAACTCCATTAATTAAACATAAGTGCATGTCTTACAATGACTTATGGAGGATCGCAGTCACTCCCCCTTCCAGATAATACCCTGGACTCCTCAGTACCATCCTCCCATCACACCAACAAGGATGGATGTCCAACTGGAAGAAAGGATGCTTTTGGAATTTACCTGAAACTCCTCCAAAATAAAAGCTCTCAGGAGGTTTTAATATTAAATTTGAGATCCACTCACTGTAATCCAAGCTAAGAATGGATGTATTTTAAATCATTTTTATCATCTAATGCATTGGCACTAAATTATAAACTTCTATCATCCTGAAAATACTCACTGGAGGTTAAATTATGTGAGTGTCCGGTGCGTCCCACTTCTGTAAATCACCTGTTGGCAAAGTGTCAACAATTACATCAGTGAACAGAAATATGAAGATGAATCCGATGCCGGCACTATTGACACCTTTTCTGTGTCATAAGGTGCTGCAAACAAATGCCAGATGGATCCTTAATTCTCCAAAATGATCCACATGTATTACAGCAGGATGGTTGGCGTGATTTTCAGTTTCAGCATGTTTTTGCTCTTTCTATAGGTGGAGCCATAAAAGTTTGCAATTTACACAAAGTATTGTTTGGATCAAAGTTTTCAAAAATGCATCCTAAAGAAACTCAGTCAGTTCATAAAATATGTGAAAACATGTTGAATACTGGTGACCATCTTCTGATGGGAGTTAATGCAAAGATAGTGTTTACAGGATAAAGATCGTCATATATCCTGAATATTTCTTATTAATAATTCACATTGATCCGAAACAGAATAATCCACTGACCTGCTTGACATGTTTGTGTCACGTTGATTATAGCATTTTATTGTCTTTATCAGTTCATTCATCAATGATTTTGCGCAAAGCATTAATACGGTTGGTGTTCAGGTTCCACCTTTATGCAGATTATGTGGTTCTATCTGGAGTATCAGAACCCTAAAGTTGGAAGATTTGGTTCATATTTGGAAAAAATGTAGAGATGTTTAAGCCTTTAACACCAGAGCTTTAGCTTCTGCATTTACATTCTATCAACTACCTTATCTCTTCAACTGTTTATGCAATTAACGTAAATTCAGTGGATTCTAAAGCGGAGAAAAGCAGCCTTGAGCTGATACAAAGCACTTTATGTTAGTGGTGTACGGCATATCGGTGAAAAGCTGCCTTTCTACGCATCAGAATCAGCTGATTTATATTGATCGTGTGAACAATCAAAGAGTTACGGTGGTTCAAAGAGCGTGTGTTATTTAGGTGCTGCTGGTATTGTTATTGGTATCATTCTGGTGTTCAGGTTCCACCTCTATGCAGATGATGTGGTTCTGTCCGGAACCTCAAAGTTAAAGGTTTTTATTCATATTTGGAACAATTGCAGAGGTTTAATCCTTTAACATCGGAGCTTTAGCTCCAGTGTTTACATTCTTTCGACTCTTCAACTGTTTATGCAATTAATGTAATTTCAGTGGAATCTGAAGTGGAGTAAAGCGGCCTTGCACTGATTTGCAACACTTCGCAGTAGTGAACCACTTACTCAATTAACGCAAATCTACTGGTTTTGTTGCAGGGTAAAGCGGCTTTGCGACGTTGAGCAACACATTACTATCATGAAGAGTTGCTCAACCGCTGATTTGCAAAGGCATTTTTCTCCACGTCATAATCAGCTGATTCACGTTGATGGCAAAAACGATTGAAAAATTACGGTACGTCACAGAGCGTGCGTTATTTAAACGTCGCCAGCGACCACTCCGGTGGTTAAGGGTGAAGGTTGAATCTGTTAATTTTAAGTCTAATATCCAACATGTTCCAGATTTTAGAGAGATTTTATGGAGCTGTTATTAGGCGTTTACACAAATCACCTTATCAGTAAAGACGAAGCCTGATCTCTGTACAACAGATAATCTTTTAGGACGGACAGAAGTTTGCTAACTCACTGTTTCTCCATCATGAAATCTGAGAAATGTTCTTCTTTCTGCTCCAGGAGCAGAGCAGGCCTCAATGTGAAAGAACTACATGATCTGCCAAAAATAATAAACATTTTAATTAAAAATATTATCCACCTCTGGAGTGCCTTTTATGCTGGATAAATGGTAAGAGGAACAGCCTGAAGGAAAACTTTATGCTAACTGCTTTTGGATGGAAATGTCTGTCCTCAAAATCTAAAGGGGGAGCAGAAATGTGAATGTGCCTGTTAGCGCACGTGTTTACACAGTCTGACTGCATTTTCTAAGATCTCAGAAGACCTCTCCAGCCTGGTCGGGGCTTTTGTTGGCCATGGAGGTATGGGGCTCTTTGTTATCAGCAGAACAGTGGTGGGTAAACACAAGATAAAGAGGCTGAGTGAGCCTCTGCCATGTCTGTTTTCCCATCTTGTCAGTTAGAATGACTCCAGCCATTAAGGCAGTTACCGCAACATGCTGACAACATGTACGGATGCCACCTGGACCCAGATGTGCCTCAGCGGTGGGTAAATGGAGGGAATGATGAAGAGGAAGTTTAGGGCACATGTCTGCGGCGGCATATGCCCAAACCTGTGCATCCTATTACTCTTCCTCTGCGAGTCCCTGTGTGTGAGCCCCAGACAATAAGTCATTGTTTGGCTTCATAAAGAGAACACAAAAGCTACAATAACAGAAAAAAAAGTGGAAACACTGCAAAGTCCTTGGCAACTACGCTGCGTGTCTCGCCACATTATTCCTGATATGCACATTGAATGGAAAGAAGAGGGTATTGTTGACGCCTGCCCTTCCTCATGCCTGAGTACAGGAGTACATGTTTTCACAGTGTACACTGTTCAATGGAGGCGATCATTTGGGAGTCGGGTTTTATTTCTGCAGACAATCGCTGGTTGTGTGCAGCACAGACTTGGGACAGTGGGATCACAAAGAACAAGCCAGTGATGAGTGTGGAGACAACAAAAGGCTCTTGCACCCTCATCCCTTTCATTTCCATGCAGAACAATACCGGATCTGCCAGATTGGTGCATCTGGAATCTTCTGACTCCAATCGGACTCAATCTCAGATGAGACTCTTCCCGCCGCCCGCCTGAGCCTGAGGGCCTCTCTTATATTCAACAGAAGAGTGCGGAGCAATTACAGAGCAAGCTCTGCTCTCAACTGGGGTTTCTTTCTTCCCATAAACTTTTACTACAAAGACCCACAATGACCTTCACTTGGCCAGACTTGGGCAGACGGCACAGCAGCACTGGTTTTGATGGCAGACACTCTTTATGGAGCCACCGTAAAAGATTTTGTGGAATAACATGGTAATGATTGAACTGCTGGAAGTCAACTCTTCATGGTTTTCTGACTGTTTCTCCAATCTTAAAGCAAATCCGCCATTATTTGTGATTTTGAAAAATACAATCATTAATCAGAAAAGAATCACTTTATTTAGATGTAGAGTTTGGCCCCTTACACTGGAGAAAAGTCTTTTCAGAAGAAATAAAAAAATATTCCAAAAGGGAAAGTGAAAAATTCTGCAAATGTAACTATAGAATTGGTCTTGGTAAAACTTCTTAAAATAAATTGTGATGTCCTGCCATTTTAAAACAAGATTAAGTCTTGTAATTAGCAATAAATACATTTATTTGGCAAATAGAAATATTATGTCCTAAAATAAGCGTGCTTTGCTAAAAAAGAGTTTCATATCCTAAAAGTAGGTATATTTATACCCTTTCCCACCCAAATATATAATATTTAAAGTGGTAAAAAAGTCCAACTATCCTTCTTTCTGATATACGATCATCTTAAAGACTAAAGTTACACATTTTAAGATAAATCTCTTTTAAAAATTAAATGTCAATGTACATTTACTTTCCAAGCTTGTGTCCTGTTGCTGATAAACGCAACTCAAATTAAAATTTCCCGTTTCCCTTAATCGATCAAGTCTGCCTCCTAAAACAAATCCTCTCACCATAAAAAAAAATGATGTAAAATAAAAATAAGTTGTTTCATTACAAGTTTTGTTCCAAATAAGATGTTTTTGAGATCAAATGACTCAAGATTTTCAGAATTTATTGTCCTAAAAGCAGTCACTGCACCTCACTGAACCCTTAGTTTTGACTTGCATTGTGTCAAAAGACATTTAAACTAGAAATGAGAAAAAATGCTTGAGATGTGGTGTTTTTGCAGCGCAGAAGATGCGACGTCGTGTGACTCCCATGATGCTGCTTCACTTAGGAAGTGTTAGACCACAAATCAATCACCAAAAGTCTGACAAATGAAAAGTACCACAAACTGAGACTTTTAATCTGCCAAACAATCCAGGCGAGGTCACCCTTCTGATTTGGGGAAGATTTCCTCACTTTTTTCAATCTACCCCACAGGCTATCTTCATGAGGCCAGCGGGGGCTTGTTTCCCGGGGCGAGGCCACGCAGGGAAAATGCAATTCCCTTCCTGTGGTCGGATGCTGCCGGGCTCCCTGATTAAGAAGCGAGGATGCGACTGGCTTCCTGCCAGCAGCCTTGTTTAAGGTGATCAGAAAGGTCGCCGCCGCACTCACCCACATAAAGCAAGGCAAATGAGCATCGGCGAGAAGGGAGGGGCGGGCATCAAATGTGTCTGGCAGAGTCCCCCCCCCGAGCAGGCAGTCGTGTTTGATGGAGAAGGTAGGTTACATTACTCACAAAGGTCCCAGTGTTTCCAATCCCGGCTCACAACAGGTTTTTTGACTGATGACGCACCAAACACCATGATCACATACTGATTATGGCGCTCTCTGGGGGGGTGGGGGGTCCTAGCTGCAGGCGCACTCCACTGCCATAACCTTTAACTGCACAGCTCCCCTCCCTTCAAACTACAGCTGGACCATATTATTAGTGGGCGACTTGTAAATCTTTGGCTGCACCTTTGGGCAACGGTTATGACCGGATCCCATTTCTCTACCTCCTTTCCTTTTTTCCTCCAACTTCAGACGGTTTTGATCTTTTCTCCTAAAATGAATAAAGCTCCCTTGATAAAAAACCAGGGGGGTGGTATTAAATTAGATGGGGTTAAGAAGTCCTGGAGGACTTTTGCACCAAAAAAGGGTTGACTTCATATCAGTGATCCTCTGAAGGATGAAGGACCAAAGCAGAAGGAGGTCACAGCAACTTTTCAAATCAAAAGATCAAAGCTTTAAATGAGAATCTCTGCTGCAAAGTATAGATCAAATCTGGAATTGTATTTGTTTTTTTACTGCAAACCCACAGTGAACCCAAAACCTCATCATACTTCTATCATCGCATCCTTAATGCTACTACCACTACGCCATGGAGAGGCATGGGCAGAATCTTCAAGATTAGCTGCCGTTGCCAGATTTTTGAAAAAATCATTGGCATGGCCATGAATGCAGACGGTGACAGTCAATGATGTAATTGCAAAATTGAGTTTATTTTGTACATTTTAGAGTTTTTTTTTCTATACTTTTTCCATCTTTTCTACAGATAGTTTCAGTTAAAACGATCAAAACACGTCAAACACGCTTTACTTGATCAAAGGTAATTAATTCAGGTGATATCTAAGTTATGTTGGGTCTGTTCATGATCTTGAAGTGTTTGACCCATATTTGTAGCATCAACTATTTGATATAGATCTTTACTTTTTCTGCTGCTTTGGTGGTCCACGCTTGCTTCAAGTAATTTATCAGTTTTACAAGAAACATTGTTTGTTTCTAATTAAGTTTTGAATTAAGGACTTCCAGGAAATATTATCAATTATTGTTTTACTGATGAATAATTAAAATTTCAGGTTTTGGAATCCTTTTTTTTTTTTTTTTACTGTTTTAATCAAATTTCATTTGTAGTTCTGAAAACACAAACTCATTTAAATATAAAACAGATAATAATCGTGTGCTTAGCTGGTTATGACTACTTTCATTGTTAAAAAGGAAAGGACACAGGAAAGTCTTTATGCAAAAAATATTTTTTCACAGTTTTATGCAAAATTTGATTAATAAAACCAGGAAGATTTTGGACAGTTTAAGGTGAAATTTGATAAAAACTCAGAGTTAAAAGCAAAACCAGAAAAAATGTAATTAACTTGTTTCTTGAATCAAAGCTCAAACTCTAAAGGGAATTTCAACCATTTGCTGTCAGAAATAAAGGTTACAAACCAAACCTCCTGACAGATGACCCTGACTGCTGCCTCACATTCTCCAACAGTTTGACTCTTTCTGCAAAAACATCGACGTTTCTTTTAAAAGTGGATAACACTTTTTAGAAATTGGCGATGCGGCTTTTCGTTCCATATTAGAGTGGAATGGAAAAGGGTGTCTTCCCAGCTTGTGATAAAACTAAAGGTCTGCGTTTGATGTGTTTTTGAATCATGAGCAGCGTTTCCTGGAGATGAGCGTGCGTCCCTGGACGACAATCCCTCAGCGTTTAATCCAGCAGATTCTCCTTTAATATCCAATGGCACCAATACATTTTAATGTAACCTCAGATGTGGAGATGAGACCTGTCCTTAAAAATCCCTCTCCCTGCAGGCTTAGAGGAATGCCCGTCCTCTCCTGGCGTAATTGAAAAAGATGGATCTCGCCGAGTGTTTCACCAACGCAGCGGGCAGGAATTGGATTGGGAAATGTGTTCTGTATCGCGGCACTATGTATGTGCTCGCCAGAGGCTTGCGCACAGTCGCACAGCAAGTGTGACGCCTTCTGCTGCCCATACTGAAAGGCAGGAAAACAGAGAGGAAGACATTTGCAATTTTATTACTACTTTAATGGGTTTCTCTATCATTCAGGAATTGCACTTTCTAATGCATTGGGCCCCATAAATACAAGGTTCAATAGACAGCCGCTGTGCTCTCCTCATTATTCATACATTCATACAAATTAGAACAGAAGGTTGAATAAAATGTGCTGTCCATTTCCAATGTGACACCATCAGAACTTGATCATGCATACAATCTAATCACTGGTATCATATTAAATGTTATATCTAAAACTTGCAAATGGCATCGCTACATATGTACCTACAAATGCTAATCATGGGAAATGTCACCCAAACAGTGTACAGGCGTGGACGCATGTGTCGGCGCAACAACATCAACAGTCAGAGGAAGTTTGGCTGATGGTGGTCGCTCCAGCATCCACAGAGCTCTCCAAAAACATTTGTTTGGTCATTTAAATGGGACAACGGTCGATTACATCCAGAAAATGGCACAAACACAGGACTTCCTTCAGGAGAGAAATGACTTACTAACTAAATGTAAACGTTTGCTCTGAGTCTGTGGGCTCAAGTCCATGATGTGTCTTCAATTAACAGAAAAGAATTATTTTTTAAAATCAAAAATCGCATCAGAAGATGAATCAAGATGTTTTGCTTTTCCATCTCTTTTTGACGGTAAACGTGTTTCATTGTCAAAACGTTGAGCTTATTGACCCCATCATTGTTTTCTATTTTTCAAAAATGTTAGAAAGCCCTAGCAAAACTCTAAGTCCTAACAAATTCCAACCTAAAAGAAAATCATTTTGCGTTCATCTTCAGCTTTTTATAAAATCCCAGCTGGTGCGTGATTAGATTGAGGATATTGTCAGTGTTTAAATGAATATAAGACATATTAAAAACATTATTTTCATTTTGAGAACTTTATTTTTTAGCTTTCAATTAAATTTTTTTGTTTGTAATTTTGAACATATGGAGCTTCATTCAAACAGCATCAAATTTGATCAACAAATAAAGTTTGGGGGAATTTTCGACAACACATTTTTCTCATCTGGTTAATATTTTTAATGAAAAACCAAGACGAACTTCCTTTTTGTTACTTGATAAATAATCTACTGTATTTTCCACACCATAAGGCGCACTAAAAACTCTCAACTTTTTTTTAAAAATCGGACGTGCGCCAAATAATCCAGTGCGCCTTTTATGTGCACCAAGTTCCAAAATCTGTAAAAATGTACCTGCGCTCCGCTCAATTGACTGTCAAACCATTTTTTTGCTGACAAAGGAGTGGCGAGCGCATAAATAAACGCGCAGCGTGCATTTTGAGGGACACAAGTGGGTCACAGACAGTGATTCTGATAAACTATGCTCCTGGGAAACAATGTGGCTGGCGGTAAAGTGATACCACATCCCAAGTTACTGCAGAAACCCACCTGTGTGTAACCAAAACATAAAGACCAGCACAGCGTTTCAGAGCGCAAGCTTTACCCCGCCTGCGCCATTACGCGCACGCAGTCCCGAAAACACCAGATGATTTGTCTGACAGCGTTCCTTTGTCTGCTCGCTCAGGAGATCATCATGTCACTACGTCATGAGCTGAAAATGATAGTTTTCCCCGTGCAGGTGACAACTACAATGAAGCACGTGTCTGATTTCGAGTGTGACGAGCGCCGCTTACGCTGCACAGTTAAATTAAGTTTCATTTTCGACATTCACCACACAGTCAGCGATAAGCCTTACCTAAAAAGATCTCACGATGTTTTTCTGAATGTATGTGTACTCCATATACACGTGTAAATATGTCTATGATTCAGTGCAATAGTAATGTCAAGAAGAAAGAATCATTCTCTTTGATTTCTTTTCTAATCTATTGATTCATTCATATCTTATAATGCTTTAATGGATTTTTATTGTCTGTATTTTTTTTTGTAATTGTTTGAAATAAATCAATCACTATTTAGCTTTGGTCAGAATTGTTTGTCTTCTTTTTGCTGCATCGCACTTTTTTAACCCTTTTAAAAATTCTGTTTTTTGACTGTCAGTAAAGAAAATCAAATTTTAGGTTTTTCTGAAGGAAACAAATAATTTTACTTTAAATAATAATTAGTAGTTAAAGAACAACTCAAAGAGAAAGCTGTTTGTGCTGAGGTTCAGGACAGTTATTTTGATTGTTGATTAAAAGGGTTACATTTCTCATCTCTGTCTTTTGATTTCTCTACGTGCTTATTAATTTATAAAATTGCAACTATCTTTAAGGTCTTTTCAGTGTGTTGATCATGTTTACAGTGAATTAGGTTCCCATTCAAATAAATAAAGTGTTTAAACTCAGTAAAAGGATTAGCAGGTGTGGCTGATCGTTTGGACGTGACCTACATTTCATTTTGTTCAATACGTGTATCGGTGCAAACAAAACAAAAATACAAGTGGTAAATGCAAACAAAAATACAACATTTGCTTTCATTAGATGAACAAAATGACATTTTTAAGGTGGAATAACATATATGTGAGTGTGAAAAGAAGCTGAAGATGGTGGAGTTGCTCCCTCTACAGTAAGACGAAGGTCCATCTGCAGAGTGTGAAGCAGAACAAAACTAAAACCATCAGGATTTCTCCTGGCTGTACTTTCACTGCAATGTCCATGAGGGACTTTTGGCTTGTTAGCAAGTCTAAATTTAAGTCCAAGTCTTTAGCTGGTGTACAAAGCAGGCAATTAGTAGCTTCTGGGATGCCAAGCACTGATGCCTGGCTTTCTCAGTGACAGCCACACGAAGAGGAACCTAACCTGTCTTTCAAGTCCGAACTGTTTTCATAAGCACAGCTCGATGGGCAGCCAAGTGGAAGGAAGAGAGATGTCACGGAAGGAGAAAAGGCATCAAGACGTGATGATATAGGAAAGAAAGATCAAGTCTGGATGAAAGAGATCAGCTCGTTCTTCTGAACAAAACAGAGTAACTAACGGCAGAGGAAATGAGGAAAAGGTTAAAAGGAAAAAAGCTCAGTTTGAAACCCGAACATTTTCTCTACAGACCAAACTGTAACCTTAAAGGCCTCAGTCACAGGCATCCGTATGCAGGGCTGACCTGTACGGGCAATGGGCTGTCCCGGTCTGTGGAGGGTCATGGAGAGGAGCGGCTGCATCTTCAGGCGTGTCTTACAGTTCCATTTTCATGACGTCCCATGAGGCGTCTGTACGAGCCTCACGGGACGTCATGAAAATGGAACGTACCATTGTTGTGTAAATGTATCGTGAAGTATTGGTAAGGAAAATGGAAGTTAAATGCACTTATGACGTACAAGTGACGCTGTTTTACGCGTCCTTATGCCGCACTCCAGTCGTTAGTAAGGTGTGAGTGCTGACTCCCGACTGACTGAAGGAAAGTGCACGCTCGGGATATGCATGTGATAAGTAAGCGCCCGCAGGACCCCAGTATAATGTCCACACAAGCTAAACTCTGATTATCAGGCTCACACTTATGCTACGGTCACACATACAACTGCCACCGCACAATGGGGAGACATCAACCGTATCTTTACGGTTTCATGCCACCACTGGCCACTGATCGATGTCAACTCTTAGAGAAAAATCGTCCGTAAAGATTTTATGTTTTCTTAAAACCTCCCTGGCCATCACGCGGCGAGTAAAAATGTGACTGTCGCCTCCCGATTACAAAGGCCGTCACGTGGACACCTGCTAAATTTGATAAAAATGTAGGTCAGTGCGTGGTGTCACTTTAGGATATGTGACCGTACCGTAGCATTATCATGTGAACAGCATTAATGGGCTCTTTTAGGATTTAGGGGGGTGAAAAACGAAAAAAATCCAATCGACACGCCTGCATTTCACCTCCTTCCCCCTTACATGCTGTATATGTGCTCAATACGCCCTGTCGCCTGCAGCATGCCCGTGGAAAAAGATGTGCATGAACACTTCTTCACCGAGTGGTCTTGATCTAGATTACAGATTTGAACATTTTTCACCTGTATCCACCCGTAAGGGCAGTTGTGGCTACTCCACTTCTTCAGGAAAACTCATCAAAATGAGCACAAACATCCAAAATGTTTTCAGCCCAAATTCAGTCACCCCCCAACCATGGAAACCCGACAGGAAGCTGCTGTGGACGTTCCTGCAGCACATTACCAGTAGCATCAGCTTCATCATCACATTACATTATGATTGATGAGCTCCCATAAGGATCAGCAGAGCTCTTTTCATTACAATATAAGGCTTAGGTATACAGCTACAGCCTCCAATATCATTAGACAGACAGTGTCATGGGGGGTTGGAAATGGAGTGCATCTAATCAGGGCAGAGGAAAGAGTCCCTTTCTCCACCCTCCCAGAGGAGGCGGCTGTTCTCCACCACTTGTTCATTAATTACTGAGAATTAATGCTGTTCTGCCGTCGAGAATAAATAAAAAAGATTGCGGTAAGGCCTTGGTAATCAAAAGTGGCTTTTATTAAACTCTGTGAAAACTTCGGCTGGGCTGTGCCTCAAACGGATGGGGCGATCTGACCGGGCTCCTCTCCGATCAGACCACGGGTCTTGCTGGTGGGGGCTAAACCTGAAGATCTATTGTTTCTGCCCTGAGATGAAGGAAGGGGGGGTTCTTATCCACAGCCGTCCTCCTCTGAAGCTACGAGCTAGTTCAGCCTCAAAGGAATCGACATCAAATAAGACTATTGACTTCAACCTGCTGCAATATTCCACTGGAGGAGGCCTTTGTTTGGCCAGTTTTATCTGTGGGTCTAATGGTGCTGGGTCCTCCAAACCAGCCCCAGCGCCGCAATACATTTCCATGATGTCTGATTCTGCAAATAACTGTGATCCGCTCCATCGATTTGTCTGTCGATCATGTATGCAATTATGTTTAGTTTGCACAATCTGAGAAAATAAGGTCAGAAGACACTTCCTGCAGAACAAAGGATGGCTTCAAGCCAGCCGATTCATCTCAATTATCTCCCCAGTTCGATAAAGTTTGGGTAAAAAAAAGTCCTGTTTGACCGCCGGCGAAGAGATAAGACATTTCCAATGGTGTGACGCGCATCAACCTTTAAAATGTGAACAAAAACACAATAAACATCCAGGAATTAAGATTGAGAAACACATGAACAAGAATAAACAACAACTTTAATCAAAATGGTTTCAGTTCCATTTAACTTATTTAAAGAGTTAAGTAAAGAGCAAAGAGGCTTTGGGGAATGAAACATATTTACATCACACCGCAGAAACATAAACTCTCACCAAACACTTCATAGAAGACAAAACGACCATAGGAATAATTTTTCATTTTAAAAAGTTGAATAGCTTGTAGAGTCGTTTGATCAGGAAAACATCTTATTTTTATTAATATCTCGGATGAAAAACTTTTTTTTAACTTTACATTGTAAATGTATAAACAAAAGTTTTATTGGAAGCAAAATAATTTTCAGAGCAGATTTATCTTTAAAAAAGTATAATTCTAGTTTCACTTTTGAGATAAAGTCGAGAAGAACAATAGCTTGGACTTTTAAATAGGATATATTTTGAGGGAAACAGTAAAAATATAAAGCTCTTTTTTGAGTAACACCATATTTTCTGCACTATAAGGTTTACTTGAAGGCCATAATCATTTTAAAATACAGCAGTGTGCCTTATACTTCTATATATGGTTTAATTCTGGTTGTGTTTGCTGATGTTGACGTTTTTTGAAAGGTACACGGTGCTCTTGTTACATACGGACGTAATGTTACGTAACGCAAGTAGAGTTCAACACTTTTATCTGTGACAGACACAAAACAAAAAGACAACAGTTTGCAGCTCTCTTTGCTCTGAGAGGGCGGGGTCTAGCCACCTAGCATAAAACTAGTGGGAACGTGCACACACCCGGTTTTTCAAAATAAAATGACAAAATTCATACAATAAAAGAAAAGCCTGAAAACTGAAATAAAATTGTTGCCAGAGCATTTTTAACTTCATTACAACTCTGAGGAAGCTTCAATATTTACTTCCTCTGGAAGATAAACGGTGCTCTCTCCAGGAAAGATCTCCTGTCTGAATACTTGCTCTGTTGTCTAATGATCCCTGATAGGATTCAAAAACAAAAACCAAGACGAGGACAGGAAAGAGATGAAGATAAATCAGACAGCAGCAGCTCAGCAGATCAGAACAAATGAGAGGCTCTGTGATTCAATGTGAACCTGACACCTCAAATCCAGACAGTCTATAAAGCAGAGCTGCTTCAGACAGACGGGGAAGGAAACAGCTGCGAGTTTTAATTGGTCACACGTGTGATATCAAGCACACAGCCCATCTCCAGCTAAAGAAGCCCTCTCTGTTCCGTTTCCTCCCGTTTAACTCGCTTCTTCACAAGGACACAAACAAACACTGACTTGGCATTGTTGCATTTGATGTTCTCTCTGACAGAGAACAAAACCTGGCTCTCATGTCGGCCTGTTGAGCAATCTGCCTTTCTGCCATCAAACAATGCAGCTCCTACAAAGATGCTTTTATGCAGCTGACTTGGGTTTGATGACGGCGGAAACAACTATATAAAAAAAAATGAACAAAGCAACAAGTGAAGGTGATGACTTGAGGTCATGTCAGACGTCAGTTTTTTTGTTTGGTTTAATCAGAATATTCAGAATATTTTTTCTAGATATAATAATGGATGTCATCATTTTTTAAATGGTCATTTAATGATTTTGAATTTTAATTTAATATTTTACTTTGAATCTGCTACACCAGCATGTGCTAAAACTGTTAGCTTGCTGCAGTTTAGCCATGTGCTAATGACCGATCGCTCCTTCAGAGTTAGCTAATGGATGCTAACCCCTTAAGTTAGGCTAATGTTAGCAGTCTGATGTTATTTTGTTTTTTTCAAGGTAAAAAAGCTCATCTTTAGTCATTGAGAACTGGTAGTAAAGGGTGTATACAAAGGTCCGTCGCTGAGGCTCACCTTCCACAGTCTCACTGCTTTGCAGATTTTTTTCCCTTTTTTTTTTACAGTGCATTGTGTCCTGATTGGCTGTAGACCAAGCCAATCAATCCCTTCCGTCCCACGTCCTCTGTACAGAATGCGCTCAGCTTTCCATTTTCTATGAAGGTTTGAGCTTTGAGAATTTGAACATGAGAGAAAAGTGTGAAAATGTTCATGTCTGTCTAAGAAAGGTGCAGAAAGTGTGTAGTTAGGAGTTTACCATGTTTGAATGGTTGACGTATGTAAGAAAGAAATGGTATTTAAACACAGAAAAAAAAAACAACTTCATTTTTCCAATTGAATTAATAAATATTCTTCTTCTAGTCCTTGTTCGTCTGGGATTTTTTATGGTGTTACTGTGTTCTACTTTTGTTTTGAGCAGGTATGCGGTGAGAGTAAATTCCAAGGCTTCCCAGACAGTTTGAGACCACTTTGTATGCTTGTCTAAAAATCAATAAAAAAAAATGTGATCACAAAAGAAAATCATAACATTAACTCCACAGTTGCTTTGGATGCATCTTCTTAAATTCATATTCATTTTTTAAATTTAAAGTTATCAACTTAATTTAAGAAAAAAATGTTTTGGCGACAGTAATGCATTCGGTTTGTTTAGTTTATATACTTAAAATCCTAAATTATTCTGTCATTTTAAAGTGATAATTACATTGCCGGAATTGTATTTTCACTACACCTTACTATATTTATAAAGATTGCAAATCAGCGAGTTTGGTTGTCACACATTTTTTAGGAACAGTTTGCAAATATCCAAGTATTTGGATACTCATGACAAGCCGACCACAGACAACAACGTTCTGCAGTTGGCCACACCCCCAACTCTCATGGAGCCTTCAGAAACGTCAAAATGTGAGATATACCTGCAGAAAGTCTTTAAAGAGCTAAAGCTGCAAAGTTTGGGCCATAATAACGCTATGGACTATTATGGGGTGTCCTCAGCATGTAAAAACATTTTAGCATAAACCTTTAGCATATGAGTGCAAAGGGCTTTGCTTCTATATTTTTCTTTTTCTTTCTTTCTTACTGATTTCATGTGTTTCTATTTGGTTGTGGATTTCTGCCTCCACACTCAGACGCAGCTCAGATGCATTGCGTAGAAATGCACATCTCAATGTTGGAAAAATATTTTCTCAGAATACAGCAGAAGATGAGGTGATCCATCTGTTCTGTGTAAAAATGAAATGCTGAATAAATTAATATGAATGATCTGGTTAACAAACTGTCCTCAGCAGAGCCAGCAGGAAGTGTAGAAGCTGCCAAGTCACCAGGTTTACTTGGCCAACATTTGGCAGATAATTCCACTCTCATATTAATTCAATACAGACAACATTTAAGTCACAGTCAAAGCCATACCGTCCAAATTAAGACAAAATTTATATAATGTCACTAAATATTAGAATAAATATGACTGGGGCTGGACGTGCGAAGCAACAAACAGAGACGCTTGGAGTTTTTAAGGTGCAAACGTATTAACTCATCAGGCCGCCGGCGCCTCCTAACACGCGATTCCTGGGCAGAAATGTCTTCCAAATAGCCTTGGTTACTTTGACAGTTTCGGTGGCTGATTGTAAATGGCTTAAAGCCCACCGCAAACAAAGCATTATGCAAAACTCACGCAATTAATCATAGAGAGGGTGGTTCATATTTTTATGGTTATTAATGGCCTTTGCCTTGCTGTGGGGTCATCTCTCCTCCGTGAAATATTTACATCATAAACAGCATGACTTATGAATTTATTTTCATTGTCAGAAAGTGGCCGACCAAAGAGACTTTGATGGAAATGAGGAGCTGAGGTTCAGACTTCTGGGAGTTCAGCCTCTGGAAGTGAAGGAAGGATCTTCCAGATCATCCTCTAAACTCAGAGATCAACTTGGTTCCTGCAGCAGCCAGGTTCAGCTGTAAGACAAGCTGATGCTTTCTCCGACACCTCGCTGCTGTTGTCCTCCTGGAACCTCTCCCTTTCACACAGACTTTGAACCTTCTCTAGATGTGCATTAGGTCTGGTAGCGCATCAGCATGGAGTCAAAGTCTCCTCAAATCCCCTTTGGACCACTGCTTCTGTGGGTTTGATCTGATGCTTTTATGTCCAGACCGACCGGCCGCACTTCTGCTCTTCTACCTTTGCAAAGACTGGGAAGAGTCTGCGTTACCATGACGACACCAAACTGTGTCTCTCCCTTTGCTGGTAACGTTTCTCACCTTTCTGTTTTATTCATAAATTCAAGGTCTTTTCTAATTTTGTCTTTGAAAACATAAATTGGAGAAGCACAATGATGGAAAAAAAGATTTTTGTCATGAAGACGCTGAAAGAAAACCTCAAAAGTTCCGGTGACGGAGGTCAAGTCAAATCAAAGTAAAAAAAAATCAGAATTTTTTTTACTCATTATGCAGTCAGACTCTCCAGCAAAAACCATGGTTTTTGCTGACCACCAGGCCTACGATCTGCTTAAGACTACGGTCACATGTCCCAAACTTCCACTGCATGCAGTCGCATTTTTACAGGCTGCGCATCATGAAATCAGGCAACAGGTCGGATGCCACAGTCGGCGGCAGCCGGGATCACCGCCTGACAGCAGCTCTGAGTAGACATGTACATTTCTCCGGCCACCAGCCGCCCGGGAGTTCCGGGCTATATAAAAAGTGGGCTGTTCTGCATGCCTGACGGCCACCTGACTGACACAGTCTACATTCATGACCACGCCAACGGTTTCAAAATAATGGGGTGGCGGCACGAAATCTTGAAGGTTCTGCCAATGCGTCCCCATTGTGTGGTGGCAATTGTATTTGTGACAAGGCAGATACGACTGACTGCTGATAGTAATCTCCACTTTGAACTACATCTGATCATTCCACCTTAAGCAGACTCAAAGAGAATCAGATTCCAAATAACAGCTGACCAAAATACAAACGGTGAAAGTGTTGGGAAAGAGACTAAAATCCTATTAAAATGTGACGATCATAAAAAGGTCGCATTGACCCATCAGCTGCGTTTTCCATTTGGTGGTTCTAAAAGACTGCTTTCATTTTCTGCATGTTAGTATGTCTGCATCCAACAGAAAACACAGATTTAATTAGCTTGGATGTGACTTTATACGGTATGAATCAAGCGCATTTTCTCCGTTCCTTTTTTGTTCTATTCTTTCTCTTTGGATTCTCTGTAAATGCTGCAGCGGTGGCGGCCAAACAGCAGCCGGTTTCAGAGAAGGGAGATCGTCCTTGGAGAAGATTGTTGGGAGACAGATAGAGCAAGGATGCCTCCACCCCCTGTTGTTTGTCCGAGATGCCAAGCTAACGCTCAACATGCCAGGCCCCATGCGGACGCCCAGGCCGGCCGGAAAAGACAGAGCTCTTGGAAGACTCGGCGCTGGTTGGAGCCAACTCCGTTTTCTTGCCAAGCAGAGCAACTGTGGGCAGCGTCTGCTAGTGCATCTCTCTCTTCTACCCCTCGGCACACGGCGGGCCTCGGGAGAAAGGATGCAACCATCAGGGGACCGCTGGTCCATCCGGGCCGAGATAGAGGACAGAGCTCATGCGGCGGTGAGTGGGAGGTTGGATCCGAAAGCAGCCTAATATTTTGGTTGAATCATTCCTGTTTATGTCTGCTTTACAGTGAACTAACCCCCCCCCCCCAAAAGGAAGCGATACATCTGAACGGAAATGTGCAGTTATGAAGTCCAAAATGCTGCAGATCTTCGTGTCAAAGCAGGGATATTGGTACAACGTTCCGGGACGGAGAAGATGCAGGTTCCACCTGATGTTGTCATTGACTGAAGGAGATGGATTGGACTTGGCTTCTGCCACATGCAGGTCAATACTGCAACCTTTAGGCTTCTGCTGACAGCAGTTAATGTGACGTATGAGGAGCACATCACACGCTAGAACAAACGTTTGACATTTTTACATCAAAACAAGAAAGATTAAACTCTGACTTTTGTCTCTTCATCCTTACCGTATGCAGTTTTTTAAAAAACTATAAAACATGCTTTAAGGAAACAAAATCCTTCCGAAATCCTACAAAGTTTTTACTAGATAAATGTTTTTACGTGACAAGTGCTTTCATCTTATTAAATTGTATAAATCCATCTTTTTAAAGCTAACCCCTCTTTTAGGGTTACTGGTTACCATAGTAACGCAGAGTCAAGGACTTGATTTGCAAAACACTTTTGCTCTGCTAGCACTGACATACTTTGTTATGATCACTTTCTGTGTTACTTCATGGTGCCTTGCTAACAACTTCTGTGGAAATTCCTGGTTTTGTTGTTTCATTAGTCATTAAATGAAATTACCAGCTGCATCTAAACATTTGATGTCTGATTCATCCACAAAAAGGAAAGACTTTTTAAAACATTGTTGTGTGTCACTTTGTTTTAAAGACACACAGATGAAAATGGAGTTTTAACTTTTTTCTAATGATGGAGGACATATATAAAGATTTTTTTTAAATTGCATTTTTGATTATTTCTTTATTCAAATCGTTGTGAATCAATAGCAGACAATAAAATACAGTTTGAAAAAGATTGTATTTATGATGGAAAAATTATGCTGGGTGGGCAACAAGCTCCCTAATCTGAGCTCTTAGCAACGGGGAAAGGAAGGGGGGCGGGGTTGCTTGCACACTCACACACACAACTCAGAGGTGAATTTCAAACAAACTTCTGTCACTCTGCAGAAACTACGTCCTAGAAAACGACACAGGTTTTTAGATCAAGGCTAACAATGGCATAATGATGATGAAAAGACCACTGAGAAGTCAATGAGAATAGATCAGAGGATCGGAGTGGGGCTTTAATATGTTAACTTGTCTTACGTTTTTTTTTATCTTGATCAAGCCTTAACATGTATTATTTCATAAACTAGTAAATAAAAGTTATATAAAAAATTATTTCTCTGAGTTTTCTTTGAAGGAAGAGAAAAGTTTTGTGGGAAACATCAGGAATTGATGCTTTCCAGCCATAACATACCATCACCTCCAGAAAAAAAGCTAAAGTTCTAAGTTTAAGAAAGAAAAGGAGAAAAGTCTACACTCTGTCTTTGATCAACTTTAGAAAATAATCAGATTATGGATGAAAAAAGCATATGCATTCATTCATATTTGTAACACGGAGTCTACTGGTGTATAACAGCAGAGCTGCAGTGGACATTAGCTCTCCTGCTGCTCTGCATTCTACATCAGGTTAACGTTTTGCAGCAGTTGTTTCTGAAAGTGTTGGTGCAGCTGTGAGCCGGTCGGTCGCAGGAGGAGAACCAGGTGGAAAAGGAGGCGCAGCTTCGGTTCCTGCGTCCACGCTAAAGAAGCTGCGACAGTGCCTGTTTTTGAATGATAATCCGACCGCATCATGTTTCACAGGAATTCCTTTTCAAACAGAGTATTATCTTTCATTGATCGTCCTCTCTTTATAAACAAAGATGATATATAGGCCCGGTAATAGGAGTGTTAAATTGCATGGGCTGAAAAAAAGGCTGATCAATGGAAAAAGAAAAAATAATAATTTAGCACAATTCCTTCAATTTGTTGGAGGAATTTGAGACAGCAGGTTGAGGTGAAGTGCAGCAGACAGGACTGAGCTTTAGCTACAGGCTTCCACTATTTCCACACTTTACATCACTCTCCCCTCCATGCTATCAATGCCGTCCAACAGTGGAAGTTTGTGAAGTTCAACCAGTTGACTGGAAAGCACTGATACTGCAGTAATGTGGTATCACTCAACAGACATTTGCAGCTGTTGATGAAACCCTCACATCATCAAGTTCCCTGAGTTAGAGGACCAGAATTAACATGAGGGATGCGGCGCAGTTTCTTCGCCGCGCCTAAACACGTACTAACCAGGTGTGTATGAATGCTGCAAGAATGAAGTGCCCCCTCCCTGCCGTCATCAGCACCGTTCAACCAAATGCTGCCACTCTCATTTGGGGCATTTGTTTGCCTGTGTGAAAAATAATGGCTGCAGGAGCAGGTGGAATATTGCTTCATCAGCGAACCCATATGGATCCGAGGAGCCGCCTGCCAAGTCCAAACTCCACTTTTACAGGCACATCTGGAGCAGAATCTCCATATTAATTGCAAGTTGATGTGTTTACACACAACCAGGATTAATCCCTGAAAGAAGTTGCATGACCCGGGTCATCCCACCAGCAGGGGGGGGGCTGTGTTTTTATGGGTGAGAAGCAGTAGGGGGAAAGAATGAAGCCAAATTCAGATATAACACAAATATCTGTATATTCCATCAGACGGCTAAGGGGGGGCAGGAGTTCACGCAGGGACTGTCTGTGCTGTGATCACATCAGCTTTGTTTAACACACCTGCATTTTTATTGTTTGTTCTGGATGTTTGGTCGCAGCAGGCAGTGGGTCCGGGGGTTTTAAAGGATTTTATCTCCCCAGAGCTGAACACAGCCTCAAACTTGGGAGGGATGGCAGACGTACCATCCAGAACAAACATGTGCTCACCTCCTCTGTCCTGTAATCAGCTCCTTTTGTCACTTTAAAGATCCACAAACCAGCTGGCTCCACCAGAAAAAAGAACAGCTTCAGTGAGATGTTTTCCACGAAACAAAAGCAGAAATACTGAGTACTGACAGTAAAACGGGATAGTAAGAGACTAAAATGCAAAAGTATTTATTATTCTCTAACACAAAATCATTTTTGTATCATGGGCTTTGCTAAAACAAGAAAAAGATGAAACTACAATAAGCTGCTTTGAGATTTGATAAAAAAAAAACTGCATGAAAGTGAGAACGATGAAAAGATAAACCGCAGCAAACATCTGAGTGACGATTCAGTGTAATTTCAAATGCAAAAAGCCTCAGAAAGGGAAGAAACGTTGGCCTTTTGTGTGCTTTAATGATCTAATCAGTTATTCCTTAAAGGTTTTCAAACAGGCCTTCAGAACCGCACTGGCTGTGAAACGAGAACCCGAACCGAAAACCAAACCCAACGTGGATCTTAGCGAGTGGAATATAAGTCTAATTCTATTTACAACGGGAGCTCATTCTTCACTTTGCACGTTCAAACACAAAGAACCCCAAGAGTGCTATATGGTGTTGTTGATTTAATGAGGCTCAAAATGGAAACCGTTTATTATTACGACGGCGGAACCAGAGCTTCAGACAGACTTTGTTTGTTGGAAACAACGTCTGGCATCACAATTTGAAGAAGGTTTCTATCATGCAGAAATGTTTGGAGCTGGAATGTGTTTACAGATTTTTTCGTCTAGCAGGTGATGCTTGTTAGCCACGCCCACTTCATGAAGCCTCATTCGGTTGTTTTTAAGGTCCGGTTTGGATTGTTCACTTCAGACCAAATCCAGTCCAAAGAGTCCGTTGTTGCACCGTTTTGTTGGTGAGGCGGCCACAGGAAACCCACAAGACTTTTGCTAAAATACCAGCGTTGTGGAGGGACTGTAGCCTGTAGCTTTAATCACCAAAGATACATTTGCGAGGAACGCTGGTGCACACTTTCCTTCAAGATGACTTCCTGTTTCTTCTTTGTTCCGTCATGGAACAAATGTTTTGACCCAAGTGCAGCAAACACTGATGCCTCTCTCCAGTTGCCATGGCAGCAGCTTGCAGTGTAATTTTCTCCTAGTCTACAATAATCTGGTCATTTGTGTAAAAATGAACTGTTTTGTTTCCTGTGTTTCTTGGGGAATAATAATATTAAAACAACATGAACTCTTTTATTCTGTGGGGTTCAGTCCGTAATTACATGACAGCAGAAAGTTTTTGTCCTCATTGTCAAAGTTCAGTAAAAATTGGGATTCCTGTTCTCTCTGGTTTGATCATGTTTAATCTGTGGGAAGAATAATAATGAGCAATAAAACAGATCACTTTGTTAAGTGCATTAAGACGACCTCTTTTAATGTAGTTTACGCAAGCAAAAAACAGTATTTAGAAATGTCCTGTTTATGCTCAGGTTTTCTGCACTGCTGTTTGATGGTTTTGTTGTGAAGTAACTCTACAAATAAAAAACAGATACATTTAAAGGACAGAGAACAAGAGTAAAACAGTAAAAGCCTAACTCCAACTATATTTTGATCTGTTTTCAAAGCGTTCCCAGTGCTCTTTTGATTATGATCACGTTGTTTTCAGCTAAAACCAAGAACTTGTGTCGTTTTTTAGGACATTTTCTCCAGAGTGGCAGGAGCTCATTAGAAATCCACCTCTGAGTTGTGGGCGGGACCATTAGCACAGAAGTTAGCTCCACTAGTTCCCCACCAACCCATTCTCTCCTACTAGCCAATAGCACATCACAAGCCCAAGCTTACATCAGCGTAAAAAATAAAAAAAAGGGCGAGCAATATCAGAGCCATCCAGCCATACAGTGTAGATCCAGATTCCAGCTCAGACGAGGAAAACAAAGACATTTATGGATCTATTTGTCTGCAAGTGGATGCATCTGAATTATACCGGAGCAGGGAGCTTGTGGCCCACCCATGGTAGTTGCTGCATCATAAACCTGACATTTTTCAAACCACGGCTTTTCATCAGCACCACAGCTCCATACATCACAATTTGGATAAAGAAATACTTCAAAAGGCAGCTTTAATCTGAAGTTCTTTTACACATGTCCTCTCTCATGAGATTAATGCTAACAGAACATGTTAAGAAGACCATTTTCTTCGGAGTGGGTCTTTGAGGAGGTTGTCAGAGGTTGTCATGGAAGTTTGCTGTAATGATGTCAAAGGATCAAATGTGACAAACTGTCAGAACCTGTGAGACTAAAAACAACACTGGAGTTCTATTTTAGCTTTTGTTTTTGTCAGAACGTTTGTGCCACAGTAACCTGAGTCTCTCTCATAATAGTAGGTACAGCTACATGACCTTTGACCCTCATTCTAAGGCTAAGGCAATAATAACATTTTCGTTGTGGGTTTTCAGCCCTAACTCTGAGCTCCAGCTGTTGTGTGGGCGTTGGTGAGTTCTCTGAAGATGATTGTGCGACCTTTGGATGAAAAACATTCGACAGTCATTTTTCTTTAACGTTTCGGTCAAAGTTCTGTTTGTCTGTTTCACCAACAATGACTGTGAAAGTGTATTTATTTGAGGCGTTCTGTTGCCATCACCTGCTCTTTGGAGCACATTTTGAACATCACTGCTGCTTTAAAGAGCCTTCCAGTTCTGATGGGAGCATAAGGCGACACCAGAGCCATCATCATCCCTCCTCCTCCTCCTCCGATAGGCCCGTCTCTTAGGGTTTTCTGTGGCGCGACCTCCTAATGAGAGATTTACTGTATGGAGATAATTACAGAGGAAGGCAACATCTTGCGCAGGTCTAATGAGTAAGATAAGAGCACTTCAGTGGATGTTCAAGCGGCGCCCTCCTCCTGGCGACCTGTCACCACCACGGGGTTCAAGTGGCTGCAGACAATTGGTAATAAAAAGTGTGAGGCCGAGGCCTTTACGCCGCGCCGCTCGTCAGCAGAGCAACCTGCACGTATACATCAGCACCCGGCTCGGGGATGACAAATGGAACCAGAAAGGACACAAACAAAGCGCTCCACTCCCAGATATCTGCCATTTTATAAATCAGCCACCTGGGCGAGCGAGGAGAAAATGAGTGAACAGAATATGAATGGTGTGCTCTTGTTTATTGCTTTAGAGAGTTTGCTGGCGAGGAGGCAGCCATCGTGTGATGATGAGAGTGGCCCCTCTGGAGACGGGAGCTCACACTGGTAGAGGAGCTAATACAGACTTTCATTAGGATGCATACTTCAACACACTGTCATAGTATTTACAGTCTCACACTGGGGAAACAAATAAACTGTGTGATTAACAAGTTTTCCTGATGCCTGGTGCTTCTCTGTGCGCGCATTGGAGTGCCACCTCGCAGACTTAATGATTCTTAATGGTTTCTTAATGACTTCTTAATGACTTCATCAGGAAGATCCTGCAACAGCACATTCTGACAAGCGGGAGCCTCCCCTTGAGACCCGGGATCACACCACAGCAGCAAGCCCTCTTCCCCATTTCTGCTCAAACAACACACACTTTAAATCTGCTTATCTGAGGCTGCATCTTTGACTGGGGGGGTGACACCAGCTTTTGATCCACGCTTAACTGTGGGGATGTGTGACGTGATAGGATGTGAAAGCGGGCGAGCTGATGTGTGGAGACGCACTAAAAGGCGAATGGGGATGTCCACCCAGTTTGTGGGCAAACGCAGTCACATCAAACTAATCTCAGAACATCGGACTGACATCTCGCGTTGTGTAACCAGAATTAAAAGGCGCGGTGTGAGGCTGTCTAGGAAACCTGTTTGGTGGCTGTGGGGCCAAAAGTAAAACAAAGGCGAGCAGAACCCAACCAGCAGCGCGCCGTCGAGCCGCACACAAAGCTTTTAACCACAGGGAATTTTCTGGGTCACCTAAATGTCTCCCTCAGCTGAGGAATACTACTTATTCCACCAAATCATACTCAAGCCTCCAAATTAAAGGCTCACCGCTCTATTTATCCAAACTAAGGAGCATTAAAAGATTTTTTTCCTTTTAATTGCAAGTCACTTTGACGGAAGCAAAGTCAATCACCTGGAATATCAATGTTTTGAACAAAAAAGCTGCAGATTCACCAAGCTGATGCACAATATTTTAGAGCCAACTACCCGGAAAGCAACACTGGGATCTCAGAAACGCACACAAACACTCATAACAACTGGTTAACAAATTGTATTAGCAAAGAAGCATGACTGCATGGCAAATTACACCTGTTCTGATGGATGTCCTCTTTACGGGTTGTGGAAGCAGGCTGAGGGGCCATGGAGAGAGGATGCGCCTTCAGCCAAACACTCATAAAATGATGCATTGCCGGCCATGTGTCGCCTCCTGGCAGAGGCGAGTGGGAGGGGTGTTTCGTCCAAATACTGATGGCCAAAACACAGACGCGCGCTCCACTTAATCCCTGGCAGCGGCGAGAAAACGTGGCTCAAATGTCACTTTTCCATGTCGACGGTTAATGCATATGAGCAGCTTTAACCCCGAGAGCTGACTTTGGTTCCGTCTGCACTGTCTGTGTACCGATGATATTAATGCAACTGAAATGTTCTGACTATATGCTCAATGAAAAGAGACAAAAATTCACTTCAACCTAATAAAAACATGAATAATGCGGGCAAAACGATGAAGAGCCCTGAATCAAAGAGGCTCACGTTCCAGACAATAAACACGCCTATTATCATTATCATTACCCTTCCTTGTGAAGAAAAGGCCTTTCTTCTTCGCTGGATTTCCTATTATCCTGATCAGGCAACGGCAACAGCGTGAAGTCAAACATACATATGAATCTTAACCGCACCAAGTCATGACAAACACCAATAAAACCAGTTGATCCAGAAGCATCACCGATGTGAGAGGTCTGTAGCACCAAGATATGTCTAAGGAGCTGATGAAGGCGTGAGGAGCTTCATGTCAAAGGAGCATCGAAAAGCTTCCCAAGCAACTTGCTGACCACGCCCACATCATCACGGCAACTGCATCACAAAAACTGATGAGGTTTCACCGTCTGCTTTGAGAGAGCACAAAGACTAAGATGGCATTTTATATTGTTGTTTTAAGCTGGACGAGTACAGATGGACCGACTGACATCACCCAAAGAAAATGGCTTCTGGCTCAAACCAAATGAAGTCAATTTGTCAGTTAAAATTTTTTTTGGAGCCAGAAACCGTCAGTAAGCAGTGACTGGTCCAAATTAGGCTGAGTCATTGCTTGGTGAGACACTCTCACCAGGAAAATCTGTCAAACGTTTCAAACGGAGGCCAACAAGCCCCGCCTACTTTTATTGAGGCATCTGATAGGTCAGTTTATAACTTCAATAACTTGGATTATCAACATGTTAAAAAATGTATCAGAGCAAGAAAGGTTATTCTGACCAGCAGAATCACTCAGTAACAGCTGTTTGTTTCTCTAAAGAAGTCTATGGGATTTTGGCTTCTTGGAGTCAGCAGGTACTTCCTGTGTAGAAACCCCAGAGGGGCGGGGCCAATCTGTCTAGTTCTCATATTCAGTTATAGGTTGAAACAGGCATCCAGCTTGGCATCAAATTTTGATTTGAGATGGTGCCATCCATAGGGGTCAAAGGTCAAGTTACAAGAGGTTTTTGGGGGACTGATATGAGTGCAAACCTTTTATTTAGATTCACTAATTACTAATGAAATCTACAGTTTGATTTAAGATCGATGGACCACTTTCTGTCTAAGAAACATCAGGTTGGTACAAAAACAGTGATCACATTACATGAGAACAATAAGGAGAATTCTGTTAAGAAAATGTAATTTTTCTGACAAAAAAAATAAAGTTACAGGCAGAAAAGTTGATGGATTTGATGAAGCAATTAAACAGTTTCATGCTAAAACTACATTATGAATCAGTGCTGTTTCCATGACAACATTTTTGCAATTCATGGGGTCACAATTAAAGCAAAAAACTAAAAGTGGACCTGTTTTGGTGTGTATTTTCAAAAAATTATGATTAAAAAAATGGCTTTTTTTTCCCTTAGAGAAACTGGAAACAGGGAGGAAAGGAATGCCGCTGGGATTTACTCCTTGTTTTAATTTTGCAAAGGGATTACTCTTTTCTTTATCATCCCTTTGTGTATGCATTCAATTTCCAAATTTATTCCCACTTCACCTGAAGGAAAACAAAATATTGCATTGTGGGAAGGAATACATAATGACAGCAGGTCAAATTGTGAGTGAGTCGTGTCTCTCTCCTTGAAGAAAGTGATTACTGAAACACAGAGCTGACAATCACCACCGAGATAATCCCATTTCTCTCACGGAGCTCAGATTGTATTATGTCACGTTGCATTGCACATATGCTATCAAAGAGTGGATTTCGACATAGAAACTCTGAAGAAAAGAAGTGAAATGTAGAAGAAAACATAAAGCCACGGCGTTGGCATGAAGGCGTGTCACTTTGTCAAACTTCTGAGAGAGCTGGATGGACTGGAAGGGAGGTGGAAAGCAAAGGCAGCAAAGGCATCGTCTCCTCCAGGAGGAACAGATGGCTCAGCCTAAATGTGGAGATTTGTTTTATATCAGCGTGCCATGTTGTGGCGCAGTAGATGTGGGCTTTATTTCTTCTCCTCTTCTTCAAATGTTATCTTACAGGAGAACACGCAGTGTTTAAGCTAATGAGGAGTGGGCGTTGCTTTGTTTCCCTCTTTTTTCTTCCCCTCTCTTCCACCAGCACACGCTCTTGCTCTCCATTCTCCCTCAAACCCACGCTTGGAGCAGGAACCTATATGCCACACAATTATGCAACACAATTGGGGGTTGCTGCTTGCAGAATGGGTGGCTGTCCAAAAGATAAAGCTGACTTAACAGTTCCCACCAGCTACTGCAAAAAAAAAGGCTGGAAGCCTGTAATGTTGATGGAGCTGCAGAGGATGTCAGGTCACTGCAGGGGAGTTTCTGGAGTCCAGAGAGAACGCTAACCACGCTTAGATAACTTAGACTAGTTTCTCTGGATGGATGACGGGTTTAGGTCGAGCTGGCAGGAGATGTGCCGCTCATAAACTCAATCTTTGTAGGAAAATGGTCTGTGGTCCAAACAAACTCCTTCAAGTCCCATTCCGGTCATCTTTTGAACTATTTTCAAAGCAATCCCAGTGGTCGTTTAATTATCATGCAGGTTTTAGCCAAAAACCCTGTCATTTTGTAGGACATAGTTTCTACAAAGCGGCAGGAGTTCAATAGAAATCCACCTCTGAGTTGTGTTCTTCTGCTAGCTTACTGCACCTCACACCCCCAACCTAACATTAACGGTGCAAAAGTACATGAGCAATATCAGAGCTATCCAGCCGTACAGTTTTGATCCAGATTCCAGCTCAGACGAGGAAAACAATAGATCTGTTTTTGTGGCTGCATCCGAATGGGGCGGAGCAGGGAGCTTGTAGCACAGATACAATATTTGTCCAACGGTATTTTTCATCTGCTGCTGATTCATAACAATTTGAACATAGAAATACTCAGAAATGCAATTTTGAGCTTATTTTTCATTCTATATGTCCTGAATCATAATAAAAATAACGTTTCAAACAACATTTTCATCAGATTTTCATTCTTAAACCTTTGAGACAAAAACCAAACGGTTTTGTTGAGCATCACTACTAGACTATTTGATTCCGATTTCTCATTTGATTTTATTTATGAATAGATACAAGATTGATCATCTCATAGGTAAGGATGGTTTGGTAGGATTGTTCTCCATGAAGCAGCAGGACAGACTCAGACTGAAACCAGACAAGCAGATAAAGAAAAAACAAATGTTTTGAGAATATCAAACCTCTGGAGGGGATTCTGCAAAGATCAATGTTGCACAAAATGTGCATCAGAACAGTGGACAGGAATGACTTACGGTGGTACATGTGCAATGTCTGTAATTAGAGAAGCAGGTTATAACTTTCATGACAATAAAACAACTTGTAGATTAACATTCCACTGAAATGAACCCAAACAGTGATTAAAAGTGGCTGTTTGTGCACAAATATGCAGCGTTTGAATATATATGCCGTGGGGTCGTTTAGCTCCAGCAGGAAAAATCCAAAAACGTCTTGCAATTTAGCAGCTTGGAAATGAAAGGAGCAGCTGCAAAAACAAGCGTTCAAACCCAGACAGGGCTTTGCAGGCAGCAAGATAAAAACGAGCTGCACAATGCCCGTCAAAAACCCCTGATTCAAACTGACCGTGAACACGTCCAATCTGTCCAGACAGGCCCTCCACTTCAAAGCCTTTGACAAGCCACAGGTTAGTGAACGTGAACGATACCTGATTGCATCATGTCCGAGCATCGGATACCAAAACAGCAATCATTTATTTTGTGACAAGCGAACCTTTTCCAACGTCTAAGTTTGACGGAGCAATTAAGGGATGATGCTTTTTTAATTTGGCTTCATCTCCTCCAATATGTCAGACGTCTCTGTGAAGTTCGCTGTCATCCTGTGCGCTGGAAACCCGGCGAAGCCGACAAGAACCACGTCATCTGCAAAGACCGCAGTTCTGCTGGCCCGTCTCAGCCGTCTGAGATCCTTCGGTGAAAGTCCTGCCGTATTTGTTCAGGTTGATCCGAGTGATTCGAACACAAATCAAAGTAAGTCAACGGAGGAATGAAGATTGGCAACATGAACATTTTGGAAAATCCAAAAATACTTCAACTTCCTTACGCAAGAGGATCCAAGTTTACAAACTGACTACAAGACAAATCTGCTGGAACTACAAATCCCAGTCGGACATCGTCACTAATAAACTGTAGTTTATATGAACGTTAAACTGTAGGTTCCCATGAACTTTTTTTTTTTTTTTTTTTTTTAAACTTGTCTTGTCCAACAGCTGAGCAAACAGATATGAGCTGAGAGCCTCTTGTATTAGACAGATTTTACTCTTACAATCAGGGGTTATAAATCATAGCGAACACAAAATGTATGTTGGTATAAGCCCCTTTTGTAATTTAAACCAAACTTTATTAATATAGATTTTTTTTTGGTGTCTTTTTTGTTGGACCGGACGGAAAAGGAAAGGGGGAAAAGGAGAGAGTTGGGGGGTGGAGGGGGGGAAAGAGAGATGGTGGATTATAGAAGTTAGAGAAGGACTACTGTGAAGGGAAGGTAGAGTTGTTAATCTACAGGCAACAAAATGTTGGAGCTTATACCCATTGCAATAGTGAGTGTTGGTCTAAAATGGGCGGGGCCTGTCCACACACTCAGCTGTTACATACCTGCCGGCTCCAAGAGTGTTCACAAACTTGTCCACATCCAGTTCACACGCACACTTGTGCATACCAACCAACACATGTAAAGCATTACATTCTGTCATGCACACTATTCGAAGGTGCAAAGGTGAGCCGACGCCTGTACTCAAGTGAATGTTATGTTAAGCTGAAGTGGATGATGGAATGCACAAAAAAGGAGGGAGAACCCCCAGCCATCCCCGCACCAAGACCCCCGCGCCGACCAGGGCCCGCCCCCGCACCCATACTGTGGGGTCAATGGAGGAGATCCACCCGCCAGGCAGCCCAGCCAAGCACCCAGACCAGGGCCCGCAGGACAGCCACACGGGCCCCCAACACCCAAGTGCAGTGAGGTACGGAAGCGCAGAGCGCAAGGCCCAGCCCAGTCAGGAGAGCAGCCCTCCCACCGCGCCAGGTGGCCCAGCGCGGGGCCCCACCCCCGAGAGCCCCACCACCCCAGACAAGCCGCCCACCACCACCCAGGAGTTCTGGGCATCCCCCCACCCCAGCCCCGGGTACGAGCCCGGGCCCCCCACGGGAGACCCACTGCAAAGCTACAGGCAGCTGCGGAGATCCAGAAAAGAGCACGATGGGGGTCAGCTACCCCCATCTAGAAAAGGAATGACCAAGAGAAGTGGGGGTCCCCGAAGGTGTACATTGCCTGACCAGGCTCTCATAATGTCGTGACCCAGAAGGGGCTCGGCACCCGAGGGTAAGGGCCAGAACCCGCACCACACAGACACCCTCCAGGCTCAGATGGAATATGATCCCCCGCTCATGGACTTGCCAGAGGACAAAGGGATCCCTCTCCCTGCGTGGGGAGGGGGCCGCCGGGCCCAGGAGGCCGACCCCCAGGAGACAAGGCCACCGCTGCTGAAGGCCCTGTTCCCTCCACCAGGGATGGGGTAGGGGACAGAAGATCAGTAGTCCCACCTTCCTTGTGTAATGTATTTGTGTGTGTGTTGAGGTGTGTTTCTTGTGGTTGATGGGTGTGTGTAATAAAGGGTGCAGTTAAAATTGGCGAGCACGGCACTGAGGACATCTCCTGATTGCTTACAGGGATGTCCAATCGCCCTCTCACCAAGGAGCCCTAAATGTCTACGGTGCAGTTAAAATTGGAGGGTAGAGCACTGAGAGGACATCTCCTGCTTGCTGGCAATGATGTCCTAGCACCCCCCACCAAGGATCCTACATGTCTAAGGTGCATTTAAAACCAAGAGAAGGGGGCGAAACTGTGCGGAGACCATGGGAGGGGTGGACCACTGCCAAATGGCTCGGCCCCTTGAGGTATTCCGCAAGCACGCCCCCCCTTCTAACCTAATAAGTGGTCGTATGAGGAAGGAGGGAAGGTCGGGGACAGTTACCAAACTGACCCCTGATGATGAAACAACCGTTGAGTTTTGAATTGTATTAGTTGTAGGTTTGGACTTTTTGTTAATTTAAAGGTATTTAGACAAATTTCTGACCAGAAGCTTGTGTCTGTACTTCTGCCTAAGTCTGCATCCCATTTTGTTGTTGGGATTGAGACTTCGTTATCTAAGTTGCATAAGAGTTTGTATATTTTGGAGAGAGTTTTATTCAATGAAAAATTAATCATACAGGTAACTAGTTCTGGTAATTTTAAGTCATTGTCACTGGATTTAAATGTTTTAGTAATTACAGATTTAAGTTGCTAATATTCCAAGAATTTATTTATTCCATGTTTTTCTTGTAGTTCTTGGTGTGTTATGAATCTTCTGTCAATAATCAAGTGCTCGAGTAGTCTTATGCCCCCTGCTTGCCAAGCAGGGAAGTGCAACATTTTTCTATTTATCAGGATGTCTGGATTGTTCCAGATGGGTGTCATTTTGCATGGTAAAAGTGAAGAGTTTGACATTTTAAGAAAATCCCACCAGGCTGTTAAAGTAGTACTTATATTACTACTCTGGTAACAGTCATGTTTTTTTATTGTTGGGCTTATAAATGGTAGATCTGACAAGTTGATCTTTCCACAGAATGCCTGTTCCAGATCCATCCATGGGTTGGTTTCTGGATTGTTTTTTATCCATCTTAAGAGGTACTGCAGTCTGTTGGGAAGAAAGTAGTTATGGAAGTTAGGTAATTCTAAGCCTCCACAGCTTTTTCTAGATTTTAAAGTTTTTAGACTAATTCTTGCAGGTTTATTGTTCCATAAGAAGCTGGATATGGCAGAGTCTAATGTTTTGAACCATTTTAGTGGTGGTTGTGTGGGGATCATTGAGAACAGATAATTAACTTTGGGTAAAATGTTCATTTTTACTGTGGCTATCTTACCCATGAGTGACAGAGGCAAGTTGACCCAGCGGGTTAGATCATCCTGTATACTTTTCAGTAATGGGGTGTAGTTTAGTTGCACAAGTTCTGATAGTTTCGGGGAGAAATAAATACCTAGATATTTGATATTGCCTGATTTGACTGGGATTGAGGTCGTTTGCGCGGCATTACCATTCAGTGACAATAAAACTGATTTGTTCCAGTTAATAGAGTAGTCTGAGATAGAGGAAAATTCATTAATAATTGTTGTTGTTTCACTAATGGAATGTGAATTGTTTAGAAAAAGTAATATGTCATCAGCATAAAGACTAATTTTATGATTACTGTATTTTGTTGTAATTCCTTTAATGCTCTCACGCTGTCTTATTGTTGCAGCCAAAGGTTCGATAAATATAGCAAAAAGAGAGGGGGACAGTGGACAACCCTGTCTGGTCCCTCTACCAAGAAAAAACCTGTCAGAAGTCTGTTTGTTGGTTCTGACTGATGCATTTGGGTTGTGATATAATATTTCAATCCAATCAATGAAGGATTCCCCAAACCCAAACTTATGGAGGGCAGCAATGAGGAACATCCAGTTTACTCTGTCAAATGCTTTTTCAGCATCCAATGAGAGTATGGTTGTTTCCTGGTTTTTAATAGTGGCAAAATCTATTATGTTAACAAGTCTGCGGACGTTATCACTTGAGTGTCTACCTTTGATGAATCCAGTTTGATCATGATGAATTATATGAGGAGTGATTTTTTCCATTCTCTGCGCGAGTGCTTTGCAAATAATTTTTACGTCTGCATTGATTAGAGAAATGGGGCGATAGCTTGAAGGAATTGTGGGATCTTTTTCTGGTTTGAGAAGGAGGATGATGTTAGCTGAATTCATGTGAGGTGGCAGTGATTGGCTTTCCTTGATAAATGTAACCATTTTATAAAAAGTTTGTGCCAGCTGTTCCCAGAATTCTTTATAAAACTCAGCAGGAAAGCCATCAGGCCCTGGAGCTTTGTTGTTGGGCATCAGCAACAGAGCTTCATGAAGTTCAGCCAATGAGAGCGGAGAGTCTAAGTTTGAGCTTTGATCCTCATTTAATCTGGGTAGAGTTACATTATTAAGAAATGAGTTAATACTTTGTTCTGATTGATTGACCTGTGATGTGTATAGGTTTTTATAAAAATCTTTAAACGTTTTATTGATTTTAACCGGTTCGTGAGTGACAGTTCCTGTGTGGTCCATAATAGAGGTAATTGTTGATTTTTCTTTATTAATTTTAAGCTGATTAGCTAAAGATTTACCCGATTTGTTTGAGTTATCAAAATTTTCGAGTCGAAGTTTTTGTATTTGGAATTGTGTTTGTTTATTGATGATGTCATTTAACTGAAGCTTTAAATTTTTCAGATCTCCCAGAATGTGTTCTTGTGCAGAAGCAGCATAAGCAGCCTCTAGATCTTTGATTTTATTTTCTATTTCTAATAAATCTGCTTTCTCTTTGTGTTTTTTATTTGTTGAATAAGAAATAATTTTTCCTCTCATCACTGCTTTTGCTGTTTCCCAAAGAACACATGGTGAAATATCCGGAGTATCATTAAATTCTAAGAAGGTTGCCCACTCTTTTTTAAAGAATTGAATAAACTCTTGATCTTTCAACAGCGAAGTGTTAAACCTCCAGGTTAAGCCTGAAGGTGTGGGAATATCTCTAGAAATATTTACAGAAACTGGTGCATGATCACTAATGATAAGTGGATGAATGTTGGAATCCTTGATATCTTTTAAAAGAGAATTACTGACTAATAAGTAATCTAAGCGAGACTGTGAGTGGTGAACTGGAGAAAAGAAAGTGAACCCTTTAGTGTTTGGATGACATGAGCGCCAAGCATCGCAGAGACCCAACTCATCCATGTACTGCTTCAAAATACTTGCAGAACGCCATGTGCGCTGGTGTCCTGCTGTGCTGAGTCTGTCAAGTTCAGGATCAAGGACCAAGTTGAGGTCTCCTCCTATAATTATTGTGGAGTCAGCGTAAACCGAAAGTGAGGTGAAGAATCTGTGAAAGAAGGAGGATTCATCAGCATTGGGACCATAGATACTGGCTATACAGAAATCTTTATTCTGAACTGATATGTTAATAATTACAAATCTGCCTTCTGGATCAACAATTGTGTTCTTATGAGTAAATGTAATATTTTTATTAATCAAAATAGCAACTCCTCTTTGTTTGGAGTTGTAACTAGCTGAGTAGATGAATGGGAATTGTGAGCAGCACAGGAGATGATCAGCTGATCTGGATAAGTGGGTCTCCTGCAGTAAAACTAGATCTGCTTTTAGATCATTCAGATGGTTGAAAACTTTCAGCCTCTTTGGCCCAGAGCCAAGTCCACGCACATTCCAGCTAAAGATGTTCAGACTGGACATGACTACACTGACTGAGAGAGTGTTATGCTAAGTAATGCGCGTGCGTCTGTGAGTCCTGTGCGCGTGCCCGCTGACCAATGCGCAGAGGAGCGCTGTGTGCTTGTGCGCGTGAATGTTTCCTGGCTGTGTAAGTTGCTTGTTGTATGTGTCCTATATGAGCCTATGTGAGGTGTTTGCGGTATGTCGGCGAGTGCGTGCGGGATCGCGTGTACGTGCGCGCGCATGTCTCGTGCATGAGTAAATGGGTACTTACCGGGGATGTGTTGCCTTTGGTTGATTTAAATATGAGGAGGAGGAGGGGGGAAGAGGGGGGGAATAAAAAGAGGAAAAGAGAAAAGAAAAACAAGAAAAAACAAACACAACAAAACAACATAAACATGAGAGGGGAGAGAAATAACTGATTTGACGAGATGGAGGTGTGGATGATTGATGGACTGATTTTCCATTAATTTAAATCAGTTTAGTCGGTTTCATCAGCGCATTATGGAGGTTCTGATCGCAGCATCTGAGGGTCTTCAGCGCAGCCACGGGGTGATCTCGGGGTCCCGAAAGAGCCGTCCATCAATGAAGAGTTTGTCCACTGAGACAACCGCTCGAGACCCGGCGGTGAGGTGCTTCCTCCTCAGCGGGAAAAGGATCTTCCTGCGCCGGAGGATCTCCGCCGGGAACTGGTCGTTGACGCTGAAGTGTGTTCCCTTCAGCTCCCGGCCGCGGCTCCTCACCAGCTCCTTCTGTTTGTAATGCTCGAATTTAGCCACTATGGGTCTCGGACGCTGGTTATCAGACCTCCTTCCTCCGAGTCGGTGCACTCTATGGAAGGAGATCTTCTGGACCTCCTCCTTGGGGAGCTTCAACTGGACCTCCATGAAGGACTTCACCGTGGCCTCCGGGTCTTCTCCCGCCTCCTCTGGAATCCCAGAGATGACCAGGTTGTCCCTCATGCTCCTCGCCTGAAGATCCAGGAGGGTTTCCTTGATGGAGCGGTTCTCCTCAGAGAGACGAGCGGTGTCGCTGCTCAGAGTCTGGACGGTCTCTCTGAGGGCCTGGTTCTCCTGCAGCTCCTGCACCTGCTGCTGGCTGAACTCCAGGGACTCTCGCAGGCCTTGGAACTCTTTATGGAGGATCTCCAGCAGGTTCAGGCGGCAATCAAGGCTGGAGAGCTTTTTATCTATGGACTCCAGGATTTCACTGATGCCGCTGCCTGGAGAAGAAGCGGCCCCGGGAGAGTCTTCAGGACGGCCGCGTTTGGAGGAAGGAGTGGTGGTGTTTGTCTTCCCCATGACGAAGGTATTATAACACTCGTCTATGAAGCTCTCCAGGCTGTCAAGAACTTAACCCCCCCCAACAACAGAACCCCCGATCAGAACCACTTCCCGGAGTAGAAGGAGACTGCAGCTCCAAGCAACCAAACTCTGAAGAAAGGAGGGCTTCAGAGGAGCCCTGCAGTTCTTTTCTGATGATAAATTAAATCATTTTCAATCCAATAAAGACAAACAGCTTAACCTCCATCTCATTTTTCTTCTAATAATGACTCCAAAACTGTTATAAATCTTTATAAAGGAGAACGCTAAGGAACCCATGAACAATCATGTCACAAGCCATGAAAATAAGAAACATAAACGACAAGAGGTGCAACAGCTCAATGCGCCTCGCTGACAGGCATGCGTGCGTGTGTGCATTCGCCACCGCCGCCAGCATCAACCGTGTTGTTCTTCAAATGAAAATTAATGACAAAAGTCAAACATTTCCACAGAAAACCTGTGTTCTTCTGAAATGATTACATTACATTAACAACAGGAGCTTGCAAAGAGTTGAACGTAAGCAAAAGATTAAATAATGCCTTTTTTAACACGTCAGCGTGTGAACGCCATTCAGCTTGCATTCATTTCACTGGAAAGCTTAGCATGATCAAAGTTCAGGCGTGATCTGGAGCTAAACGCTTCTCAGACAGAGGATGAATCTGCCAGGGTTTTTCTTCTTCAGCCCACCATTACCAAAGATCACTGCATTTTAATGCAGCTAATAATTCAGTCTAATGGTGTTTAATGAGGCGGCTGTGAAGAGACGGAGGCCGAAGCTAAAAACATCCACACATCCATTTTTAACACAAAATCTGCCAATATTTAAACATTTAAACAGTCAACAGGTCAGCTTCTTCAATAAAAAAATGCTCAGTTAGTGGCTTTAAATGATTTTAAAAATCTGTCTATGTGTGACATTCCTGCAATAACTTTATTTTTGTTGTTTCTTTCGTTTTTCAACCTCAATAAAACAAATTAGGAAGGTTTGAAATCCTTTAGAATGTTCTTTTGTTAACTTAAACCTCAACATAACTTTACTTCAACAAATTATTTGCTCTGTTAACTACTTAAAGTTTTCTGCTCTTTAGTGTCTCTTTTCATCATTTTTGTTTATGGAAACTTGAATCTTTTTTAATATCTTCGGAGTTTTACAACCCATTACTCAACTTCTTAAATCAGGAAACAGTTAAGCCAGGTTCAACACTTATGGCTGCATTTTTGACTTGACATAAAAACGTCTACATTTGTTTCCTTGGATCTCAATGTGGCTTTGCTGACGAAGCATTTCCTTGTTATTTTGGCTTCATGATTTTTCTGCATTCAGCTGCTAAACCGAAGGGCCACATTCGGATTGAGTTCACCTCTTTGGGAAGATGTTTGTTTCTTCAGTGAGAGTTCACATCTGTTGGATGTGAAGGAAACTCAGAGATTTAGTGATAAATGCCACTCGCTCTGTGGACCATTGAATGCTCTGTCCCTGGTCCTGAAGGAGGACACTTCAGTTGATGTTTTAAAGTTCACAAACCGATCAGCAAGAAACGGAGATGTTTTTCTGTTTGGACTCACATCTTCTGCTGACATCTCCAGCGTGAGGATGCTGGTGTCACAGCAGTCAGGTTTTCCAGCAACACTCAGGTCCAAGCTGAACAATAACATCGGAACATGAAGAAAAAAGCTCCCTGCTGTAGTGACAGCATCCACACAGAGGATGTTTGGAACAATTTAATCAAGCCCAGGAGTGCTGGAGCTTTCAGTGCGGAAGATTTGGCCAAGTGAGGATAATACCACTGAAATTAACTCAAGAAAACCAATAACGGCAGTTTCATTCTGTTTCCAGGAGAGCATGAAAACAACTTTTAAAAGCTTTCCAGCACCACAAAGCTCCCATTTGATCAGATGCCTCCAAAGATGTCTGCAAGGAGACAATGAAACTCCGTCCTGCACAAACACAAAAGCAGTTGGTTCTGGGGGATAAAGTCAAACTTGGAAGGGCCTGCAGCTGCACCTGTGACCAGGTAAACTTTCCACTCGCTGGTTAATGGGAGCTGCGCATTTGTTTACTGAAGACTCCCCGCAGAGGAGACTACCTGACCCATGTCTGCAAGCCGTGAGCGGTACAAATGACAAACATCTCTCTGAGTCATTATTTATGCAGGAATGCCCTTGGGAGTCTTTGCACTTGTTTACACAGTCACGGCACAGTCCATTCATGACGGCTCCGAGTAAATGAGCCGCTTGCTACCAATTTGTCCTGGACGACGGAGCTTTGGGGAGCTGCTTCCCACACTTACTTTGAGGCATTTGTGTGTAGGAGTGTGGAGGTTAACGTGGTGCTGTTGGGAACCGACCTGGAACTACGGACACAGAACTCCCAAGGGAGTTAGGAAGCACGGTGTCACATCTGGAAATAAATGAGCGCGCTCCTTTTTCAGAGGAAAAGACACACACCTTCCCGGGTTTTTTGTTCACCCGAGGACGAGGATGGTGGTCAAAGTTAGCGAGTGCCGCTGTTCACATAAAACCAAACCAAGACAACAGTTTTATGGAGGTTGAAGTGAAAGACAAAGAAAGGAAAAAAGAGCATGCAGCTGTCGGTCCTGTGAGGAAACCCCATAAACACGAAACAAAACTTAAAGAAAGTTAAGCTCATAAAAGCCTCAAAAAACCCACTTTCCGAAGGGGTCACTTCTCCTTAACCCACCGAGTATGACTACTTCAGAGATTAATGAGCACATGTATAATAGAATTTAATTTTTAATAATCATTATGAGGACTTTCAGTAAAGAATTTGGACAAGAAATTAATTTGAGGAGATTACAGAGTGAATTAGGCTGAAAAATGGCCACTTTTGAAATGTACAATTCTCCTAAAGGAGCCAGAATCTCTCAATATTTAAAGCAGTCGTTCTACAGACTTCCTGAAAGTTTACTTCAATTCTTTCTCCATGAATGTTTCAGTTTTCTTTTCAGCTGCTCGAAAACTAACGGAACAAACTAGAGCTGAACTCCTTCTTTTCAAACTGAACTAAAAACATGTAAGAAAACCTGAGGAGTCTTTGAAGAACAGGACTTCCTGATCCCAGTTCCGTACTTACCTGAAGCCTCAAGCTATGTTCACACTGGCCGCGTCGACTCTCGTTCAAGCGGCCACTTCCAATGACAAGTTTCTGTAAAGGCCCGTGAACCCTGGTTTCGAGCTTCCACGTCCAGGACTTGTCACGTTGTAAACATGATTATGAAGGAGAAACTAATAATTGCGGTATTGCCCGGCCCGAATTCTATGACACCAAGTCTGGTATATACTGGAATAGAGCTGTGAAAGAAATAACCTGGAGCAAGATTTGTCAGATTTTCCTCCCTTTGACTTTTCACATCGAGCCTCTTCCAGTTGTAAGTAAAGAAAAGAAGATGAAACCCCTCCCTGCTGGCCCCTGTGTGCAGCAAGAATAGCCCGGCCTGGAAGCGTGTCCATGAAACCGCGTATAGAACAATCTTAAATAAGCAACACATGCCTGTTGTGAATGTAGCCCTAGTCGCTGCATCCATATGGGGGGGGTGATCTGTACAGGGTTTTTGGGTTTTCCGGGTCCGTGGCGGGTCACAGAGCGGAGCGGCTGGATCTTAAAGTGAGCGCAGGTGTGTCTGCAGCTCCCTTGAGGTTCATATGGACAAGAAAATGGAACATGCCATTGTTGTGCGTGTGATAAGTTTAGAATTAGTAAAGATACTGGAAGTTTCACACGCTTATGACGTACAGGGGATGCTGTCGCATGGTGACCGTAAGTCATTAGTAAGGTGTGAGTATGGCCCACCTGCGTCTCACCTACTTCACCCTGATGTGTTGTAAAAATGTTCACTACCACCTGTCGCCTGCAGCAGGCCCCTTTAAAATACCTGCATATTTATACCTGCGTGTCCCGTACAGGTTTGTCCATTTTTCACCTGCAGACACTTGTATCCACCCGTAAGAACAGTAAGGACTGAGACATGAATCAGGGGCTTTCTGATTTTTTTCTTTACCTGATCCACTTCAACAGAACCAAGCCCAGCAAAGGCTTTTGGAGAACCAGCAGAGTCGTTGTGTCGGTGTAAAAACCGAGTGTCCACTGAGACCACATATAGAATATGAAATGACATGAAGGACAAGGCCGCTCAGAGGAAGATTTTTTTTTTTTTTTTTTTTTAAATCGTGCTTTGCTTAAGGTTTTTTTTGGCACAAACAGAAACGTTCAGCGTGTTGTCATCCATTTATGCTCTTTGATCACTGAACAGGTTTCCATGCAAACCAAACAGGCACTTCCTTTGACCTCAAAGAAAGATTCCTCTTCAAACAGTTCAGGAAAAAGTCTCACTAGTGCCAAATTTTATCGTTCTGTGTTTCCAACAGGAAGGTGTCAGAGAGCTGGAATAGTGTGTTTTCCTCCCTGATGCACTTTAATAATACATTTACCTGGAAGTTTGAGAGAACGGAAAAGAACCTTTTTTTCTAAAAAATATTTTTAAAATAACTCATTCAAGTTTAGAACAACTGAAGAAAGTGAAAGAGCTGAAAAAAGATCTTTAACTCACGGCCAATGTTTAAAATTTTTTTGTCTTTTCCTAATATTGTAAGCAAAGGTCAACATTCTTCCTATATTTTAATAGTGTGCGCTCATTTTGTGTACCTGGTGCCGTTGTTGAACCTTGTAAATTTGTGTTTATCTTTAAATCCCACATTCTACATTTCTGAATTTAATGAGCGTCAGAGTTGGGATGACTAAAGTCTCTCAAATAACAAAACATGCTGCACTAAACTGTCAGAAAGACATTTATAAGCCTCTAAAAATGGTGAGAAGCTTAAATAATGATAATAATTGGTGAATGTTTTTGCAGTACTTCAGATCTTATGGTTATATGTACTGTTTCGAGCATTGTTCGGGACACCCTGTTAAAGTTTAAAGTTGTTCCTTTTTAAACATGACCAATTCTTTCATATTTTTGCATGTTATCATCTTATACCTCATGTATTTTCCTTCGTGAAGTCACGCCTTTGTCCAATGTTTTGCTTAAAGCCTAATTTAACTGCTTTCTTCTTTTTAGTTTTACTTTAGGTTTGATTTTAAAGCTCAACTATTAAATATAAAGTTTAAAGCTACATGTGATATGAGCTGAAATACTGATGTTAAAATTGGCAATAGAAAGCAGAAAACAGTATTGAAATATGAAAAAACCCTAAATCTGTAACAAATAAATGAGACAAATCTCAATAAGAATGATTGTTCTGATCTTGTATGCTAACCGCACTAATAGTTAATGTTACACAAGTTAAAAAAATGGTCTAGTTTACAACCTAATGGAGCTAACAAACCCGGAGAGCTAAATTTGTCCATAATGTGTAAAACACAAAAGTTCACAAAAAACACACAATTAGTCAAAAGGAAAATGCAGTTTAAATGAGGTAAATAATGTAAGACTTATTAGAGTCAAATGTGCTCATTTTGATTAGTGCTAAAAGAGAATCCAGCAAAGCCTAGTAAAATGTGAAGAAGCTGCATCTGAACTGCAGGAAGAAACTTGTTTGACGTGTAGTATAAAGATCATTTTTTAAAAAACTGTATTCTAAGAACAGGAGAAACCTGAGTTTTATGGAAGAACCTTAAAGAACTAATTATATACAATGTAACGCACACAACTTAGAGAAAAAGTAAAAACTTTCCTTAATCTCAAATATACATCAATATGAAAAAGAAAACAAAAAATCTAAGGCAGCACTAACAAGTAAGAACTTCTGTATAAATGTAAAGGCCGATTTAACACAGCCAGCGTCTCTTTAATGTACACACTGCAGGCAGATTGCACTGATAAGCTCGTGAGATTCCAACATATGCAATTAATCCTCTGTTACCTCGCTTCCAGACACTGCAATTAAACCAAAAAGTGACAATAACAAGTAAACAACATTATGGAACCAAGGCAGATTATTGCAGATCTTTAGCGTCTCGTCTTCTTTAAACTTTTCTCTTTAATTCAAAGCTGCCATCATCTGGCAGCTTTTGGCATTTTCTTTTTTTGTTTGAATAGATTTTCCTCGTAGAGAGGCTGCAATTGAGTCTCTATTTGTGTGCATTTGATATATGGTTTAAAAAAGCCTGAAAATCCAATAGAAGGGAATTCAATTAGGCAGCAAAGTACTGAAGGCAAATGACTTCCCCTATAGTTTTCAGGTTTTCATCGAGCAAAGCAGCAAAAAGAGCAGAAATGTGGTTAACAGAGAAGAAGAGGGAAAAAAATGAGATAATTTAACAAGCTTCCTCCTAAACCACACGGAAACCTCCAGAGTTTAATTGCTAGAAGGCAACATTATCCCCGGCAACACAGCGCCTGTCTGCTGGCCGGGAATCGGCGGGTACCTGCCGGATCCACTCCCTGCACAATACAGCACCCACTGAGCCATTTAATCCTCTTAGGCCCTCCTTCTCTGGAGCACCGCATTCAATCCCATTGTGACCAGGGAAAATCTCCTGTCCTCCATTTATGTCAAGGTACGTGCCTTAAATAAGACCAATCAGTAGATGCTGGGTTTTGTGCAGAGCACCTTGGAGGAGTGAAGGAAACAGGAGGGGATGAGAAGAAGTGAAACAAAGAGACACTTGATTTGTTGCTGTGAAATTTGCGGCTACTTTCCATGCCTCTGCAGAGCGGCCGCATTTCTAAAGATGTCAAGCGTGAATCCTGAAATGGGCACTTCCTGTCGTGTCATCCCACCTTCAGAAGGTTGTTTGAAGTCTTGAAGGAGGAATCAGCGAAACTGGAATGCAACTTACTTCTTCTTTTAAGGTCGCTCTTAAAAAGAAAATTACAACAGCGGCATTGGCACGTGCCTGATATGCTTCGCAGACACCACGTTGTCATTCCGACAAGTTTGTTTGGAAGTCTGAGTGTCGCTCAGGATGAAGAGAAGACTGTTTCAATTCATTACACTAAATGGCAAAAGAAGATAAATGATCATTTCTTGGTTGTCCACTGGTTTGCAACTCGAGTCAATATAGCATTTAGAAACCTGCTGAGACGTCTTTTAATTAAAAGAAAATAATGAGAAATAACAGAAGCATCTCACTGAGGAACCCTGCTTTGCTCTTCTATACGCGGCTGCTTATGCAGACAAAGGAATTACTTCCCCTAATGCTGGGCAGATGCACGTACAAACAGTAAAGATCTGTTTCTCTCCTGTGTTTGTTAGCGTGAAAACACACATCGGTCCCTACCTGTCCGAGAGGCTGAAGGAGCTGGAAGTGAAGCTCTGCAACTGCAGCAGGTGAAGTCCAGGAGGAGTGCAGCCAAACAGCAGGCAGCTTCTGCAGGAACAAGAACCATGTTTTATTGATGGTGCTGAGAAGATGTAAGACTCTTCTGCGCAAAAAAATCCTTAAAAAAAACAAAAAAACAAAAGATGAGCAACCATTCTGAGTTCACTCTAATCCTAAAGTTAAATATTTTCAAACTTTTTTTTCAGAATTATGTCCTAAGTTTTTTATTTGTAAAAAGAATGTTTTTACTGTGAGTGTATGAAGCCACCACCAGCAAAAGAAATCCACTGACCCATCAGCTTGATTGAAATATAAACATATCCATGATCTGTTTCAGATAATGACAGTTTATTCAAATACAGATCCACTACTACGCAGATGATACTCTGCTCTTTTTGACTGTTCCACCAGTAAGCCAACTAGTTGTATGTTTGTTTTTGATGTAAGGCCGACATGACTAACAAAGATGTGTCAAAAACCACTTTAAACCGTGGAGGCTGTTTGTCTGATGTGGTGAGCAATTTTCTTTTGTTCTCACACTAACTACCTCTTTATTTTTTTTTAAAGCATATGTTCCAGTGTTTTTTTCCTGCTTCTACTGGAAGTTTCAACGTCTTAAGCAGTAGTCTCCAACTTTTTTCAGACAACAGAACAGTTTAATGGCAAATACCATTTTCACTCGCTGGTCTGTGCGAGGCTGTTTTTCTTTTTTTCTCTTCAGCCTGGTACCAACTGTCTCGTGGACCGGTACCTGTCTGTAGCTCAGGTGCTGGGGACTCTTGTTCTAAAGGAGTACTATAAATGAAAGGGAGGATGTTTTTGGCTATTTTGATAGGCACTAATTAGACCCTGTATTTTCAAAACAAAATGGTATAAGTTGAATTGTCTTTGTTCCAAACTTTTCTACTTTGAAGTTAAAAAAGCCTTTTTTTTTCATCCTAAATAAATATTTCATTTCATAAAAACGTTCTAACCAGTTTAATATGAATAACGTTGCAGTCGTTTCATTAAATTCTCTGTAAATTGCGTCAAGTCGAGACAAGAAAGAACCAAATTTGCTGGGTTTATGCAATCTTTTCTGGATGTGTCAGGCTGCCATTGAGCCATGAAATGTTTGAAAAGAATGGCTGCTGGGAGACGTTTGCCTTTAGGGCTTTCTGGCAGAACAGTTCCTGGCAAAAAGGTTGAAGGAATCATGAGAGACGGATGTTAATAGGAAAAAAACTGCTGCAGTGACCAGCCTGCAGCATCTGGGTAGATGCATGCTTGCAATCCCTACTGTTGGAATGATTTCATGTAACTACATTGATTAGCTGCTAATTATGGTGAGTCATCAAAAACAAGTAAGAAATAATGAATTTCTTTAGACCTAAAGTGAATTAACAAAAGTTTATTTCTGTATTTATTTCATGACACCTTTGGGCCTTCTTGGTGTGTCAGCTAAACCATAATGAAGAAATTCCACTTTCCACCATAAGAGCAGTGGGAGGTTCCACTGATCATCTCTGCTTGTGGTGCAGAAAAGTGATCTACTGAGCAGAATTGTTTCCAGGAAGAATCATCTTCCTCTATGCCATCTTCAAGCAGCAGCAATCAGAAATAATGTTTATTTGATTTAAGAGAAGATGAATCTGAAATGTGTGATGTTTACATGTCTGCTTATAACACCGTGTCTACCACCTACAGTGTTTAACGAAGACCAATATACTTCCTGTTTGACACCATGTTAACTGAAGAAATTAGGCTTTTATTGTGTAAGAATGACTGTCAAAAATCACATTTTTTTGCAGAACTCGCTATAATTGAGTTTACCTTTTGTGGACCTGCTGTTGCAATGCTTTTTTGTTTTTTCCACAATGCATTTTGTTCTGTGTCCTGACTGGCTGTTGACTGTTGTCAATCAGTCTCTTCCATGTCATGTCTCCTGTACAGAACACGTTCAGTTTGTAAAAGTTATGCTACTATAAATGAAGGATCACAGTATTGGTAAATGGTACCATAACAATCATTATTGGATTCATCTGGCATTTCTTAATAATAATTTATTATTGTTTAAAATATAATTACAATTTTTAAATAAAGGGTTTTCTGATCAATAAATATAGTTACGTGAAATTAGAGTACCAAGATGTGTTAGGAAAGTTCAACAAACTACACAATGAGTTGTTTTCCTCAAACAAAGGCATTGCATAAGAAAGCAGTGACAGGATATTATTATTTCACAGCTTATTTAGTAAAACTACAAATGACAAAAACGTTTATATTTAAATTGAATTTTAATTTAAATTTTGTCAGAACAACCAAAGGTAGAAATGAACAATAATCAAAGCCTCTCTGTTGGACTTAAGCTAAAGTGTTGTCTAACACAATGGGGTGTAGTGAAATGTATTCATAATTTCTGACATGATACCATGCAGAGCAATGAGCTTCAAAGCCATTTAACCCCCCCATCCCAACCCCGAATGCAGAGAGATAATTGGACCCTTTTACAGCTTTGGTACGATCCAAGAATTAAATCGAACCCACAATGTTCCGGTCTCAGAGTGGACACTCTCACTAGACAATTGGGAAGTGACCTCTTAAGAGATTTCTGAATCTTCCAACAATGTCAGGGGGTGCCATAAAGCCGATGTGCAATATTAAAAAAGCAGAATAATAAAAATAACAAACCATCAGTTTTGAATACAAACAGATTCCTAGTTTGTGTTATTTTATGTCGACGATACAGTAGTCTGTCACTATAATTCAGTTTACCTTTTTGCAGTTTGCTGGGGGGATTTTGTGCTATTTGCACTCCTTTTTTTTTGTTTTTTACAGCGCCTTATTTACAGCATTCTGATTGGTTGTAGACCTTGTCAATCAGTCTCCTCTGTACTGTGTCTCCTGTACAGAATGCGTTTAGTTGATCAAATTTACAAAAATCTGTGATTGTCACTTATTTTTCTGTGAAGATTTGAACTTTGAGAGTTTAAACTAGTGATGGGTCATGCTCAAAAGCAGCAATTCTAAGAATCTGTGCCTGGTAGGGAGTTGAAAGAGTCGACTCTCAAATGACGGAGCCGATTCTTTATTTTGTTCTTTTTTTCGCTGCGTGTTCTCTGCCTACTCTGCGACTTTTAGTGCTGCGGCACAATGAGAGTGTCGGGCACAGCCGCAGAGCATCTGTCACGTCTAGAAGCAGTGCAATTTAGGAGTTCAAATATCTGAATAATGGCGAGGTCGCTCAACCAATCAACCAATCACAGGGCCACAGGGTTGCCAGAACCTGTACCGGCTACTGTTGGGCGAAGGAGACCACCATGGACATGCCACCAGTCTGCTGCAGGGCCCATGGGGCTGGAGTGAGCACGCCTGCTATGCTGGCCGCCAGTAGGCTGACTGGCGGAAAGACAGAAAGCCGCTGCAGCTTGCAGGAGGGTCCCCTGAACATTATGATATTTTCTTATTTTCATTGAGACACTAATAATGAGGATCTTTTTTAATCGTCACATTTTATTCTTGTTTTTCATTTTCTCCTCTTGGCTTAATGTGGGACAGCAAGTCTACAAACGGGTTCATTTGTTCAGTAAAAAGTTGTGTTATTTACTTGTTAGATCTTTATTTTATTTATTTACACCAAGACAAAAATTGTTACAATTTTATAAATGAAGAAGAGCAGAAAAAAAGAAACGCTTATGTTATCTGTGCTGTCATTTTATTCTTTAAAACAATAAATCAAAAGCTTAATAAAAAGTCTTCTTAATATTAGAACTCGCATGCCAACATGTGATTAAAATAATTTTTTACAAAAGAATGGTTTGTAATGGAATAAATGCAAAAGAATTGGCAATTTTAAGGCTTCTTACACTACACATTAACCAAGTTTTTAACTTACAAACCTTATTTTTGCAAAGTTATGGTAAAATAATGACCCACAATAAATCTTTTTTAAAGAGTCGAGATTCGAAGGAGCCGATTCTTTCCAGAGAGTTTTATCAAAAGAATCAGTTCTCAAGAAAGAATTGAAGTACGTACCCATCACTAGTTTAAACAAGAGATACTGAAAGTGTGAAAATCTTCATGTCTGTCTGAGAATAGTGGATAAAGTGTATAGCGAGGAGTTTTACAGCCTTAAAACACCTGGAACTATTGTAAGAAATAAAGATTACTTCCAAATTATGTTCATCGCGGGTTATTTTGAAATACACAACGGAACATTGTATCACTGATAATCAGGGCTGAAAGTAAGCTGGTACGGTCCAGTACTGTGTACTGGTAAAAGATCTGGCGGGGGTATGCAGTACCAGCTGGAAGATCAGCTGTGTGTCTGCTCTTTGCTGCTTTAATACACATTAAAAAACAGCAGTGGGATGAAATTGCTGCTAAAACTGTGAACCAGACGGCACTTTATCTTATAATTTTAGCCTCTGTGTGGTGTTTAGTGTCTTATCATGGCTACAAAATGTGATTTACACATATGTCCACGGATTTACGTCCTCCCTTCCCTTCACGTTATCCACTAATTCTCTTGCGTCCCTCAACAAACATCAAACATGCGCGTCTTACAGGGTATGTTTGATTTGTTTCCCGGAGATGCTCAATTCATTCACAGGCAAGTTGGCGTGTTTCTGTGCAAGCTGAAAATTGGTTAGTTTGCAACGAGAAAAGAAAAATTAGAAATGATTGATACAATTTTCTGAACACTATTGTGATTGGTAGTTCAAGATTCAACCGAATGCAATGATAGAAGGGAAACATGCAGCAAAGAAAAACAATATATATTTGAAAAAGTCATTTAAACAGAACAATGCAAAGAAAAGTGTTCAAGAGGAGGATTACAAGTGAGGATGAAGATGTACAAGCTTAAATTTGTTTGAAAGAAGAAAAATGAGAAAGGAGGTGCATCTCCTGCATTTTATCAAGTTCTTTGGAACAATAATCAATTAAGATTTTTTTTTCCCCAAAGCCCCGTCTACATTTTTATTTACAGTCAAGATTTATTCTCAACTGCATTTATCTGCATTAGCGCTGTAATGATTCGTTTTAACAACAATTCGATTCATTTCATAATGTGTGGTTGATGATCTGATTCATAGTCCATTTTGAACGATCCGATTCACTGATCTAAAATCGATCCAGGACGTCTTTAGCCAAAACTGTGTGACTCAGACGTTTTCCAGATTCCTTGCATTTCTTCAAGATAATCAAGTGAAAATAAATATGTGTACAAACAAACAGGTAAACAAGAATGAATGTCAAATCCATTCACATTATAGTTTGATAAAGTTCTGCCCACTGTTGTTTTTCCACATCAGAATAATTCAAAGGAACATTATTAGAACATTCTAGCACACTGTATGGTCACATGACTTTGTTCAATTCAAAGTGTTTCCACACTTTGGACTGGAATGATGGTTGATCCGTTTTTGATGCATCGCATGTGTGTTGTTCAGCTGTGATGATACTTGGTTGTTTTTAAGTCATACAAAAAAAGCCTACTGTGCCTCAATCCAAATGGTATTTCCAAGATCAATTACCATTAATTCATTTCATTAAAAAAAATAAATAAAACGTTGCCTCAGACAGATCAGTCTGGTTGGATACATCAATCTATATTATTAATCATTACACCTTTAATCTGCATTTGCTGCTGATAAATATTTACATTGGCGTTATTTGTCATAGTACCAGCATAAACAAAAATCTACTTCCACCCCTGCTGGTAATCTGATTACTCCTAATGGTCATTCTTAGAAAACTTCCTTTTTTTATCTGATGTTATTTTTATATGATTTCAGAAAAATTACTTTTTCATGTACTTCAAATAAAAGCTTGAAAATGTAACTTTAGAACCAGGAATTGTTAGAAAACTCCAGTGATTTCTTTAAAAAAAAAAAAACTTCCTGAAATGAGCTAAACCTGCAGCGTTTGAAAGCTAAGTTGGGAATTTTTTCCAACTTGGTTCCCCGGAGAGTTCTTCAGAAAGTTGAGCAGAATTAAAGTCAACCATGGTGGGTTTAAAAGTTTTTTGATCACAGATTTACGATGAGTCGGGCTTCGTATCAAGGTTGTGTTTGTTGACAGAGGGAAAAAGCACGCTCATGGTTTGAAAAACCCACAGATTTTCTAAATAAATGATGTGCTGCAAAAAGAACAATTTTGAATGTAGAAAACTTGTTGGAGAGGCTGGTAATGATGGGCTGGAATGTCTGCGCTAAGTTTGGAGCACTTTCACTTCCTTCAAAGATCTCTCCCAGCCAACAGTGCTGCAGGGAAGAAGGTGCTGGGGTGGGAGGTTATCTCACACACCGTCTGCTGCACCGGCGTGGAAGCCTTATGAAAATTGTAACGGGCCTTGGCACACAAAGCTAACAAAGCCAGCAAACCAAACTGCGGGGCATTCGCTCATTTGCAGTTGGAGCGTGAAGGTCGTGTCTGAAAGTTCTGTTTGGTCAGAAAGTGGGGAGATGATGGGCTCCCACCTGCTGCTTTATTTTTCCAGGAAATCTGGGCACAGCCAGCAATTTCGGTAACACGAGATTTCATAAATTGTGGGTAATGAGGCTCTGGGGGAAGAAAGCGCGATCTCACGTGAGCGGGGAACATGCAAAGAGACAAGCAGAGGTCTGAGGGGTCAGGCAGAAAACATAACAATGACACATAAACACTGCTGACAAGGAGAAAATATGAGAAAGCAGAAAAAAAGCTACAAAGAAATGGATGTTAGGGTCGTTTTACCACCATTAACATCGCTGCCCTTGTCTGGAATGAGGCTGGGATCACTCTCTCTCTCTCTCATACACACACATCTTTCTACATTTCACCTCTTTCCGCCCTCAGAGAAGCAGAGGTCGACATTTTAACTGTGGCCGCAAGGAGATGGCTTCCTTTCACCTTGACGGGCATATAATGAACATTTTTCATTTCCAGCTTAGCTTCACTTACAGAGTCAGTCAGCTATTTTCTCTTTGAACCTTTTCTGCTCTGACATTTCCCTCTGTGGTTTTGCCAGAATGATCTTCACAGTAAATGTGTGCCCCTTTTAAAGAAATAGGTTAAATTTTTGTTGATTTATTTATTTTTTATTTTTTCAAAGCACTCATTTCCATAAAGATCCCCCTGAATAAACAGAAACAGGCCTGAGGTGCTGCGGGAAACACAAACAATATGCTAATCACACCTGTTTCAATTAAAGGCCAGGTCTCCATAAAATCCATGTCATTTCTAACTTATTGTTTTTTGTTTTGACTCGGGAAAGAAAAAGCTCTACTTTGAAGCCACAGGACAAAGTATGTGACTGATGGGCGAAGAAATTCATTTCAAGTTAGCGTAGAAAAGAGGAAACGCGTAAACAAAACAGCTGCACAGGCTGACCCAGGCGCATTAAAACACATAATGGATCCCATAAATGAGGAAAAAGTCTGCAGAACCTCAACCCTTCCAGAACCAGCTGAATTTCTCTGCAGCTCGTCACGAAGCGATGTTTTTTCCTGCTAAACCACTGCAGCAAAATCCAAAAGACAACAATTTCCTCATAGCACCAGAGCAGACAACAAAGGAGCACTTTAGCCATCAGAAGAGCGTCTTTTTGTAACATGTCTTCACATTCCTGCTCTAATGTGAAGTACTGCAGCTTCATGACATTCAGTTAATGATGCGGGAATCTGAAGGAAGCTGCTCTTTTGTCCAAGTCGACAGCAGCTGCGTCCAGACTGGAGAAGACTCACAAAAATCGCACAAACTATGGAGTCTATCCACAGAAAAATGAAGGCTTCAGATGAGGTCAGACACATCAAAATAGCCTGGTGATGCTCAGGAAGTTCACACTATCATGACATCATAGTTTTTTTTGACTACTACACATTTTTTTCGAATAATTTACCTTTGGGTATGCTATGCTTCATGTTCATCTTCTTTGTAGAACCCCAGCATCTTTTTACAGACATCTTTTTCCATTTTATTACACAACAATTCCACAAAAAACCTGAAACTGTACAAAACTCTACATTCAGAGGAGTGCAATTGGCTTCTTTTAATTGCAAAATTTACAACAAAATTGAGACCAAACTGTGTTTGTCTTACAATGAAGAGCTAAAGTTTATAGATAAGATAAAAATGTAAAAATCTAAAAACAAAGCAAAGCTGAGGTCAAAGCAATAGAACAACTATTAAAAAATGAGGTGAACCTCCAGTAAATTATTTAAATTGCTTAAAAGATTTATTCTAAGGAGAATCACGACTTTGTATCATAACTTGTTTTGAACCAGAAATTTCAAAAAGAATAACTGACTTTCATGTTGAATGTATGAATGAAACTTGAGGTTGAGTCTGAATTCCTCCCTCCTCAGCATCTCTTAAAGTTCATATAGTGCAGGGCAATCCAATGCCCTGGATTTGAATGCAATTCTGACTAGTCCTCAGTACTTTCACTTTTTAAACGCCTAATACAACGTCATTCGTTTTTCGAAGTGAAAACCTAATAATGGGCTGCGCAGTGGCGCTGTGGTTAGCGTTCCTGCCTCACAGCAAGAAGGTCTCCAAAAAAACAGGATCATTTTATGAAGACTATTTACGAACCCACTGATGATGAAAACTTAAGTAAATACATTTACAAATATTTTTTAAATGACAAATTGTTCTATAACCATGAATTGTGGTCTATATTTGTCATTGATGCACACTGGTTTTTCGTAACCACTTCTAGGAAATTTCTAGAGTTCTGGATTTTGGAATCATAATTGTGGACTCTGAAAAAAAAGCCCTTTGGTGCACTAACTGGGGAGGAGTGAGGGAACTCAGACACAGACTTAATTTGGAATCTTTTGAGCTTTTTTCCCATGTTTTACTTCTTTTATTTTAATTTTTGAAGCTTGATAAATTGTATTTGGCTTAAGAGTCATGTAAAACAGCATCTTAAAAATGTATTTAGATGCATTTCTGACATGAAAAATAGCAATAAAATGATCATTACATCATTCATATGCATTTAATCTGATTGTAAGAGTTCAAAGAGAACTGACTGAATGGGTCCGTCCTCACACATTTTCACCTCACCAAATCTGACATTCTTTGCACAAAGCTTGCTCTGCTCTACACCTTTCCAAGCTTTTCTCAAAATCGACAGAGTTGAGAAGTTTTTTGTCTCATAAAGAGCAAGGAACTACAAACGAGGAAGTTGTTATTAAAATGAGAAATCCTTTTGCTCCAAACTCAACAATTCAAATACTTTAAGACTCAAAAAACTCAAATTTCACTGTAATTTTTGGCTATGGATGATTTTTTAAGTTCAATAAACGTTGATAAGTTATACTGGCATTCAGTATCATTATTATTATTAGTGTTATGGAAACAATAATGTAGATTTATGTTCTCAGAATAAACACTAGTATTAGATCTGATGAAGATTCATTAGGATGGACAAACTTGTACAAAGATTCTCGTTTTGAAAACATTTTGTTCTAAAATTAGTCATTTCCAGTAATAAACAAACTAAAATTAAGTTAATAAAACCAACTAACCATTTGTTTTGAATTAGCAAAACTTACATATAATTGGGCCGTAGAACATTTAACTTAAAGTAATTCTATTTAACAGATTTTTTGCTTATTTTTCTCTTGTTCAATGCTTGTGTGAAACTCCTTATGTCTGGACTTTGACATGATAATACAAGATTTCTTGTAAAGTAAAAATAATTGCTGCATATACAGATCATTTTACTACTTTCTAGCGATTTTCTTCTTACTTTTAGTGTTCTTTTCCTGTTTTTGGGATGCATCTTTTACAGAAGTGACCACAAAACAAATCCAGAAAACAATGCAGCCTGACATCATCTGAGTCTGCTGAGTGGATAGGGGTTTGTTCAGGTTCAGATTAGCTCTGTAGGTCGTCTGCCCACTGCAGGCTGAGAAAATACCTCCATGTGGGTTTTCGGCCCCTCCTGGGACTCAGTGGTTGCGAGCGTTTCATAAGCGCCGCGGATCTGACGGAACATAACGCTCAGGAGTGAATAATCCAAACCCGCAAACATCGGAGGCGTCTCGCCGACAGTGTCCATAAATCCTGACATGCAGTCGGAACACAAAAGGCAAACATGCCCACATTTGGGCGTGCAGGGGGGGCTGGCAGGGTGCTTTCCAGGACAGCTGGTGGAAAGTGGGAGCGCTGTGGCTGCTGGAAGCAGCAGATTCAGGTGGCATCTGTGCCTCCTGTTGCAGAGCAATACTAGAAACACTAAAAGTGAATTACAACATTAATGATAGTGCTCTGCAAGCTGTCGTTCCATATTACGCGTCCATTAATCCTTGCATGGGTACTCAAAGGCATCATGGAGGGACGGTGGAGCACCCCCACCTCCACCCCACCCTTACAGCAAAGCAATCTTACTGTGAAGAGGAGCAGCAGCTGAGAGGAGGAACACGTTTCACCACGCCACCTCATGGCACAGTGCTGACTGGCTGACTACCCCCACCACCAGCACCACCACCTCTCCACTTCATCTTCCAAGCAAGCAACCTCCCACCTCTGACCCCCCTCCCCTGCTATTTCAAACAGCATTTGCTTGATCCTGCCGCCCTCTACAGCTGAAAAATCAATCTGGCAGAGTTGTCATGTGTGAGCAGGAATGATTGGTCATGAGAGGAGCATGTTTTTGTGAGGGGGGTTGCCCTCCGTCTCCCAGCCTCACAAACACGCAGAGGAGCGGCCGGCGCATGTCTGATGGGCATCACGCCGGCAGCTGTCAGCCATCCCTGCACTTTCAATAACTTCAAATCCCCCGAAAACTCAGAGAATAAAGGCAGAGTCGATCAGTCAAAGCTTCCTTCTCTCGCCTCCTTTCTTCAGGGAAATAACAGCCGAAGGAGAAAAACAAAGTCAGGATCTCGTCCTCTTCCGCAGGAGCGCTGGAGCCTCCCTGAAGGATGTGGGGGGGGCGCTTCTTTCATCACACTGGTTAAGACGCAAAAGATTCATTTGTGATGCTGCGACACAAAAAGAAGGCAGGTATAAACCCCGTGTGAGGGGGATCGATGCTAATCAAGAAGGGGATTTTCAAGAAGCCCACGGCTGCCTTGAGGTGCAAAGGCCCGGACAAAACAACAACAAAATCCAGAAAACAAAAAACAAACCTTTCAGAAACGCAACCAAACGACCAGCAGCCACAACAACAACAGAAGGAGCAAAAAAAGGTACAACATTAGACCGAAAATAAACCAAACTGGAGCAAAACAATTCAGGAAATATAAACAAAACAGACAAAATATTGAATTAAAACTGAAAACACACAAAAACAAATCAAAGAATGACATAAAACCCCTAATAAACACACAAGTCAAAGCAAAACAGAACAGGAGCAAACAGCAACACAATTCAGAAAATGCAACAACAAAACTGACAAAACTTTGCTTTAAAAACTGAAAACGAACAGAAAAGTAGCACGAGAAAAAATGAGATAAAATCTGAAAATAAAGCAAAAAACAAAAGAGGAAAACACAATGGTGCAACATTTAATCACAACACAGTGATGCCAGAGTTAAACAAAAAAGGAGAAAAAGGAACAAACACAATTCAGAAAATACAAACACAAAACAAAAAAAACAACAAAAGAATGTCATAAAAATCCAAAGATAAAAAACAAAAAAGCTGCAACATTAAATCACAGAGCGCAACAACAGCAAAGAGAAACCAAAGTTAATAATACCAGGAGCAAAGCAGCAGCTCAATTTAACAACACAGACAAAACTTAAAATAAAAAAATAAAAAATGCAATCAAAATCTAAAGATAGAACACAAAAACAAAAGAGGAAAACACAAAGGTGCAACTTGAATCACAAAGCACAACAACAACAACAACAACATATCAAAGAATGTCATTAAATCCAAAGAGACAACAAAACAAAAAAGGAAAACAATGAAGGTGCAACAGTAAATCACAAAGCACAACACAGGAAAGCCTGACTTAAACAAAAAACACAATTCATAAAATACAAGAAGACAACAACAAAACTGAATGAAAACGCAAAGAAAAACAATAAAAATGAATCAAAGAATGATAGATGAATCTAAAGATGTTTTTTCCCTGTATTTTCTCTTTCCTGCATCTTTTTCATTCATGTCTGATGACAAACATCCAGTCTGTGATGCCTTTACATTTTCTCTATTTTCTTTCTGCCGCCCACACTGATAAAATGTAAGTTTCTGCAACCAAACTTGTGTGTGTGTGTCATGTGTGATGCTGAGGGGAGGAGGGGCTCTCTCCTTCCAGCATCCCCGCCATCATCCAGTGGAATCTCGCCGCTGCCGACTGTGATTTCTTCATTCCGGGGAAAGCGCTGCCAAATGTGCTGCACTTTAGTGTTTCACAATTACCGCTGATTATATCTGCCGCATTAGCATATTAAAAGGAAGCCTACTTGATAATGTCTGAGTGTTGGAAATTATTTCCCCACTCATTATCGACAGCAGACACTGAGATCTGGTAAAGGGAATGTCGATAAATACCCGTAAACCTTCTGTTTGTAAATAACAACAATTATGGAGGAATTAGATCAGGCTGTGTGGTGAAAAGAGAGATAATTCTAATTAAAAACTCACAGATATCTGGGTAACAAAGCACAGCCAGGTTTCTATAGGAAGGAATTGTTGTTTACTTGAGCGTTTAAGCTTTTGTTGTCTTTACAAACCACCACTAAACTAAAACCACAACAACTCCACTCATACCAAAGTTAGAAAAACTGACAACATTCCTCAGAATACTGCAGAGTTTAAATGTTAACAATGATGTCACAAACACACGGCTCTGGTGTTACTTTTACTTTAGAAACTGGAGTAATATCAGATATTTTTGGGAGGTAATTGGTTAGAGTGTCGGTCAGCTTCAGCGTTTCAGGGAAACTTTTCTGCTCATTAAATATGTTTTGGAAGTAAACATTTCCTGATCTGCTTCATGCTGTAATGATGCTTTTACTATTTACTGTGGAGCCTCTGAAAACCAAAGCATGTGGTAAAGAAAATTAGTTTAACAAACTTCACACATTCTATTTATTCTCACCTCTTTACTGTTTTTTGTCAGCTCCCAACGTAGAATTATTATAGTTTTTACCTGCAGCTCTCTCTTTTTTATTATTATTTTTTGTATTTTATGGCTCATTTTGGAGTCTTTTCTGAGGCACAAAAGGCATCCAGACTTTATTTTAGCCATGATGCTGAGGTAGAGCGGCCAACGTCTGATCAGAAGATTGAAGGTTCGGTTCTGTGTGTCGTAGTGTTCTTAGGCGAAACATTGAATACCACTTCTCACCTGGTGGTTATAGGTTAGCATCATTGTTCAGCAGCAGAGCAGCCATCAGTGTGTGAACGTGAGAATGGGACTGTGACTGTAAAGCAGTCTAAGAAGTTAGAACAGTGCTGTACAAGTATACGCTATTTACTACATTTTTATTACTGTTAAGTACTGTACATCTTCAGCTAAAATATAAGTTATTGTTTCATGTAGGCTTGATAGTTTTTCATTTAATCAATCCTTTGAACAACCTTACACTCTACAACCATTTACGCTAATAATAACATTCCAACAGATTCTGAAGCCAAGAAAAGCAGCTCTACTCCAACACTTAGCGTTAACAAAAACATGTTACACTTTACATTAATGTACACTTGTAACACTTTTAATTGATGTAAACTTGTAACACTTTACCCTAATTTCAACATGTGAAACTTCACGTTAAACATGTAACACTTTACGTTAATGTCAACATGTAACACTTTATAGTAACGTAAACATGTAACACTTTACATTAAAGTAAACATGTAACACTTTACCCTAATTTCAACATGTAACACTTTACCCTAATTTCAACATGTAACACTTTACATTAATGTCAACAGAATTTTTGGTGCATTCGCTTTTGTACGTACACACAGGGTTCTTTGTAGTGAGCTCACCCAAAAGAACGGGTTATAGCCCCGTGTCTCCTCCAGTCAGTGACTTTTTTGCATTTGAGGAGGACGAGCATACTGCTGGTGGCATTTAAAACTCCTTTGTGTGTTCAAAAGTCAAAAGTAGGTTTCAGATTTGATAGATGTGAATGTAACTTCACAGATAAAGGCATTCATTCATTCATTTTCCAATCCGCTTTATCCCTTTCGGGGTCATGGGGTTGCCGGAGCCTAACCCGGCTACTCATGGGCGAAGGCAGGATACACCCCTGGACTGGTCGCCAGTCTGTCGCAGGGGCCACAATCACACACCCACACACTCACACCTAGGGACAATTTAGAGTAACCAATGAACCTATGAAGCATGTTTTTGGACGGTGGGAAGAAGCCGGAGTCCCCGGAGAAAACCCACGCATGCACGGGGAGAACATGCAAACTCCACACAGAAAGGTCCCCCAGCCAGGACTTGAACCGAGAACCTTCTTGCTGTGAGGCAGGAGCGCTAACCACTGCGCCACCGTGCAGCCAGATAAAGGCATAACAGCTTTTTTTCCTCATCTCACTGTGAGCTGTGGGACAAACCACACATGTTATATCTTGTTTTTGTGTCATTTTTCACACTGCTGTCTGAATTTGAATGTTATGTCTCAAACCGTGGTCATACTTTGCACAAGGTTAATGCTTTAAAATAAAGTTAAATGAAAGACGAGGATATCTTGTTTGTGCATGTTGTTTTTCCCTTGAGAATTTGTATGAGTGGATAAAAGTAAAGTAACGAGTAGTGAATCCATTTTTAAAATAAGTAATGAATAAAGTAATTCAATTACAATTTCATTAGGTAACTTAAGTAATCAATTCGTTGTTTTAAGTAATTTACCCAACACTGGTCACAAACCCGAGCTTTTTGGTAGTTTTTGGTCAAATTTAAAATGTATTTTTTCAGTTGCTCAGAAGAGGAAGAGCATTTCTTACTTTGACCAAACAAGCCTAGTTCTACAGGACTTCTGGATCTGAGGGTCTGATGACATCAGTACAGAAGTGAATCCGCTCGGGGTCGCCGGATCAGCAGAAGCTGGCACACACACTCACCAGGAGATGACTAACTCAGCACATGGAGTAAAAATTGCACTGAATTTTAAGACTTTTCTTGCGCCTGGCGGCATGCTAAACACTACCATTTCCCCTGACCTTTGAAAAAACAAAACACTTCGCCATGGCCCCGACTCCTTTTTTTTCAGGGTCACAGAAGAAACCCGTCAACGGTAAAAGCTAAAGAATTACACGCCAACAGGAAGGAGCGCACAACTCTCTACACCTCAACAAAAGCCATTTTCCCTGTTAATTATGGGCAGATAAGTGGCCTGAGTCATTTCATTCATTCAGACGAGAGAGTTAAAGCTGCAGGGGGAAAATAATGCTCAATTACACCATCAGGAGGCGGCCGATTTCAGCACAATATCAGAAAATAAGGTTGGTGGTTCTGTTTGGGTCCAAACTACATGGTTTCATCTAAACTTTAAATGTGTTTACATCTGAGATTAATGACTCAGTGTGACTTAACCTTTAAAAACTGCTACATCCTACATTGTTTTAAACAGGATTTAGACCATTTGATCACGTTTTTAAATACATGTGCTACATTCATGTGATATGGAAACATGGAGCAATTTTTTATAACATTTTATTTTATGACAGAAAACTGTGTTTATTTATTCAAAAACATTATCAATTTATCTATGGAAAGTTTCAGTTGTGTACAGTTTTATTTAACATTTTTAAAAGGATTTACAATAAAAAGGAAATTGTTTCTTTTTGAGAATATTAGCTGCAAATTAAACTGGATTAAATCTAAATTATAAAAAAAAAAGTTTAAATCACCACTGAAAGCACCTTCATCTTTTTCATTAAAAAATGCTTTTTTGTGATATGACCTGACAAAATATAACATTTGAAGTTTACATTTTGATTGTGCAGTGATCTTCTATCTTCGCGTAAATCTTTCTAATCCAAACATGCAGCTTCTTTTTCTTTTCAATTTTGCAGTTTTTGGTTTGTTTGGCGCCTTTTCCCAGGCTAAGCACCTAGATTTTATTTAGGCCTTTTTATGTTTATATAACTCCGTTCATTTTTAGCTAGCTTAGCAGTTATGGCTTCATGTCAAATTCAAAGCATTTAATTAATCCTTTAACACATACACAGTAGCACTTTACGGAAGTGTTTTTTTTTTTACTATTTTTGCTCCAAAAGTTTTTTAAACTCAAAGCAGATTAAACAATTCCAACAAAAATGTAATAATGGAAACAAGCCAGTTTATTAAGGAAATGTGACTCATCTTTCTGGATCCTGGAGAAATCAGAAAGTTTCATTGAATAATTGTGTGTGTTAATCAGTGTGCAAACAAATATCTGCATCTATTTGTCAGAATAGACGTCATTGTGGTGCAGAACTTTCTCCTGCCTGATCGGAGCTGCAGCTCTGCCCTCCACTGTGGAGCTAAAAATACATGTTGCAGACGTGAAGGTGAGTGAAAGTCAGGAAATTCATCAAGGTGCCAGTTTTTGCTGGCTGGGCAGTCAAAGCGTGTTTTCGGGGGCAGAAATCTCAGCAGCAGGTCAAGAAGCCATTAACACGTATGGAAGCCGCCGCGCAGCTGACAGTGGCTTTGTGGTTCCTGCACCTCGGAGGTGTTTGCGATGCCTTCAGGTGCTGTGAAATGATTTGTTTGACAATGTTAGATTTCACCTTTTTTCTCTCCCTCTGCTGATCAATACACAGCTCTGCTGGCCTTTTCCTCCCGCGTACACATATCTCCCTGTCGGACCAAACTGGAAAATTTGTGCTCTTAATCAGCTTGCCGAGCTTGTCTCTTCACTCCGGGCTGGCGACACGCTTCCCTTCCTCCTTAATTCCCTGGCTCTCAACAGACAGGCGCACTGATTAACATGCACACCCAGGTAGGAGCTCCCTCCAACACAACCCCACTGCCCACCAGGTCCACACACCATTATCCCCGCTACTCAATAGCACCCATCTCAGAGCACATCTGTCAAGCTGCTCCTGCATCCACACTCCTTAATTAGCTTTACAACCCCCCACCCCCTCAGTCCACTTCTTCTGCGTGGAAAATAGGAAAAAGGATGAATTGATGTCTGGCTCACAGATGAAACTGTGGGAGGGAGACAAAGACAGTATCTGCTGACTTTATGAAGGAACAAGACTGGGATTTACCCCCTTGTTCAGTTTTTGAAAAGACCCCCACCCCGGCGTCATCAGTTCGGCGATGAAGGTGACGTTTCCCGCTCTGGAGACGGGGCTAATCTGCTCCGGTTTTCAGCTGCGGCTCTAAACAAACCCAGAGAAAGCGGAGGGAGGCCAATTAATATGAAATTGTCTCCAGAAGTCAATAAGGTTTTAGTTCCACTTGAGCATATCCAAACACGCAGAGTAAGGCTAATTATAATCCCACGGAATATTTAGACCATTTGTGCTTTGCTCCTGTCGTTACGACAAGCTGTAATCCTCCGACCCGTGTTGTCTTCATATGGTGATGCCCCCCCCCCCGAAAAAACAACACTCGCCTCTCCAATTCCGCAACAAACAAGTTTACGAGCCGACGATGGGAAATTAACCGTTTCCATAGCGACGGGCCTAAAACAATCTCCTAATCAGCGCGGTGGTGAAGACTGCAGCTTCCAAAGATGGCTGTGAGAAGAAGAACAATGAGCTATTTTAGTCAAACTGTTATTTTACATCCACAGCAGCTTCATTAGAACTTCCCACTGCGTGCATAACCTTCTGCGGGCCTCCAACCAATCGCCTGCCGTATTAGAAATACTAATCTCCTATGTGTATTTCACCCTCCATCCTTCATTTCATCCAGCAATTATGCCCCCTGCCATCAAAAGCCATCAAAACAGTAATTTCACTTTCTCACAGGCAGGCTTTTCATTTTTCCTTCTGTGAAAGGCCTGAATCATCCCCTTCTCTCCATGGCTATTACACAGTGTGCATGAGAGTGAAAACAATGGGTTCGGCGTGATGAGATCATGGCACTTCATTTCTCTGAGGCCACACCGGTAGACACAAAGACAATCTACCAGCGGCGAGGAGGAAGGGGGACGGAGAGGGACCGCAGGATTTCTCGGTCACTGAGTCCAGGGCTGCCAGGCGGGTCATCCCCATAATAAGAGAGGAGGAGGAAAAAGGAAGCAGTGCTGAAGGCTCTCGCTGCCTCTGCTGAGGCTTTTTCTGCAAACTAAGGTCAGTGACTGGAACTCAGACTCGCAGCCTTTATTCCTGGTTGTGTACGGGAACCCTGGGAGAATTGACAAAGGCAGTTTGGTCAGAGAGAGAAGAAGGGAGTGCTCGACTGAAGAGGATGAGGCAGAGTGAAGTGACAGGCCTCGGGAGGAGGAGGAGGAAGAGGAGGAGGAGGAGGCAGGAGCTGCAGGAAGAGACAAGCTCGCTACTGACTAAAACAGCAGGTCTGGGATCCAAAGTGTCTCCAATGTTTCTTCTGACTGCAACTATCTCAATTTCTGGGCTCTCCCAGTGCAGGCTTTCCTCCTTGATCTGTCTGCTCTGTCAGGAAGAGGTTCTCCCAGAAAAATCAGGCTTGAATCCTCAGAAACGCCCAGAAAGCATCAAAGGTCTGCATAAAGAACAGAGTCTGTGGCTGAACGTTTGTTTGGAAATGCTCGTTTAACAAGCTCAAAGTCTCCCACAACCTGGAGCTGTTCAGAAATGAGACTGAGCAGTGAAGAGTTGGAGCCGCTCCTCCACCTGATTCCGCCTCATTAAAGCTTTTAATGACGTTTTATTGTGGCACAGCAAAAACATCCACGAAGACGGACTTTCCTGCAACTTTACCGTGAGACTTCAGACACTGCATGAAGGATGGTCGCCCCACCATTTCATGTTTTTCTTTGTTTTGCCTCAGAGTCAAGCGCATCTCGTAGATCTCGCAGATGAACACCAATTTTCCAAGAGAGGCGCTGCTTCGTCAGTTATGCAGAAATCTGTGTTTTTATGCCACCTCCATTCCATTGGAAACAGGAAGATTCCTGTTTGGATGCTTTTAAAATATTTATTACCATATGTTTAGACTTTCTGACAGCTGTGAAGATGAATTTCTCAAGAGCTCCTGCTGCTCTGCAGAAACTATGTCTTTAAAAACAACACAAGACTTTTGATAAAGACTAAAAACAGCATCATAATAATTAAAAGACCACTGGGAACGCTTTCACAATAGATTCAAATATAGTTGTATAGGTCAAAACCAGAACCAGGCCGGTACAGAAATCCCTTAATGTCCAGAGAACCCGGTTAAAACTGTCTCCTGCCCTCCATGAGGCTGATTTTGCTGAATCTTTTCAAAACTTCGATAACATTTTTAGTAAGGTGAGCTTTTAGTCCTTTTTTTGCAACAACCTGTCTATTGTTTTTAAATTTTTACTGCATTTTCCTTATTTTGTTTCATTTATTTGTTTTTTATTACTTGGACATGTGATTGTATCTATATAAGTGATTTATAAATGAATGGTTCTTCTTGACATCCGGCTGATCTCTGCTCTGAATATCCAGGATTAGGAGCTGCAGGACGGATCTACAGCTTCTTTAGTAGAATCTCAGTCTTTGACCGGTTGCATGATAAAGTAAGATGCACAAATTCTGCATTATTGACTGCAGATGTTTAGTTTTTGCAGATATCTTTGATGTTCTTTGGTCCAGACAGAGGAGCTCCAGCATTGAAGGTTCTGAAAGATGAGTTTACTGCATGCAAATGTCAGAATGTTCCAAAGACTGAGTTTGTGTGGAAGCAGCAGCAGCCTTTCAATATCTCCCTTTTCCGGCAGTATTACTCATACATTAGCGGCGTGCGCTGTGCACGGACTCCCGGCAAAACGGTATTGATGCGGAGTGTACGGTCCTGCTGAGTGCTCTGGGAACTCATTGGCTTTTCCATTAACGTCTGTACAGAATTGAAATCTATAAGACACTTGCTCTAGTTGTTAAATGATCACGTTGCAGATCAGGTTTTTGCTCATGCGAGCTGCAACGATGCTGGCGGGTCAAGGAGGTGATCATTAAACGTACCGTCAACGGGACGCGGCGAGCTTTCAAATACGCTCTCTGCCGGATCCTGCATGTCTTCCTGGAAGATTCAAAGCCAGTGGCAGCGTTTCTTAAACTTCCCGCATTTACCAGACACAATGTGATTTACGGACGCATCTCCCAGCTCCTGCTTCCATTACCCGGCCTCATTTCTGCGTCTTTAGCTCGGCGTTTGTCCGTCTGCACCGCGCAAACACACACCAGTCTGCACACTATCTCTCACTCCATCTCTCTTCCTCTTTTTCCCATTGGATTGGAGTGGGGGGTGGGGGGTGATCGTGTTAGGGGGGTTCACAGAAGACCGACTGTTTATTATTGTCTTCGGCCCACTTAACTCTGACAGTAACAGAATGAGATGGGGAGAGGAGCGGGCGCCATTAATCACGGTGTCGGAGGGCTGGAGCCGAGCGGAGACGCATCCGCATGGCGCGTGCCGGGGAGAGGAACACAAAGTGAATTTCGGGGCCAGCCGGCCTCAGAACCGCCATGCAGCCTCCAACTCCAGGGGGGAAGCGGAGGAGGAGGTGGTGGGGGAGAAGTGTGCAGCTATTCACACTCAATCTTCTTCAAATGCTGCTGCACCTCCAGCCTCCACAGCTACAAACCTCCACCAGGACCTGAGCTCCTTCAGCAGCCGGAGAGCTGACGGTGGTTTCCAAGACGGGGGACAACGACAAATAACTTCATTACGGATACAAGGCTACGTCATCAACACCATGCAGATGGATGGGAAGTTCTGCTTCAGCTCTGAAGCTCTTTGTCATGTTTCTTTATGGAAATGTTTCACATGTTGAGACCAGCAGCCCAGAATAAAGATATATCATAAACTTTAGCAAGTAAATTATTTTACTTAACTCGTACATTTCTAATAATGCTCACTTCAAAGGGAATTATCCCAATAAGTATTCAATCAATTTTTAGGACATTAACCTTGTTCTTTGTTTAGGTTAAAATAACTTTTTCACAAAAATCCGACAATTTGAAATGTGGAGTGACACGTTGTCATGGAAACAGCTTCAGAGCCCACACCGAACTGGCACTGCAGCAGCAAAGGGAAGTGGTATGCTAAACATAAGATAAACCAGGCACATCCAGTCCTTGAGGGCTGTATTCCTGCATGTTTTCCAACATACCATGCTCCGGCATGTTCTAATTGACTGGACACATCTGAACCAGGTAATCAGTCATGAGAAGAGCTTGGATATCTGGAAATCGTGCAGACACAAAGCATCAGTTCAGTTGCCACGGTTACCAACTACCATTGAACTAACTGGAACTACTTTTTTAGGTGTGCATTGTTATGGTGAAGTTTCACTTTTTAATCCACACTCTGCAGCCAATCAGAATTGAGTATTCACCTGAACCATGGTGTGGGTGTGTGTGTATATATATATAGATGTAAAAAAATAAATGATAGAATCTTAAGCTGACATTTTTATAATCGCACTGAAATACACAGACTTACTATGAAAAGTATGTGTTCTGTTCCAGATTTTTTGAGGGTCTGACCTAGGGTCAGAGAAAAAACAGGACACTTTAGCAGCTACATCAACAGTCAGGAGTCTGATGCTGAACTCTCACACCTTTCTGAAGTTAAGGAGGAAGAGAAAACTCCAGATCTGCAGTGAAGTTTAACACGCATGCGTGATGGTGACGTGTGTATCAGAGGATGTTTGATTGGCCGTTCTGCCCGTGATCTACTCATACTTCTTTCACGACTGAGGTACCTGGTACACCTGGTAGATTTCTCTCCAAACTGTAGATAAGATCGTGTTTTCTGATGCCACATGAAGGAAACATAACAGTCACATCTCTGTGGTTAACCACACACAAGGACATTTAAAACCTAGAATAAAAGCTAGAAGTAAAAAAAAAAACTGCAATTATTTACAATAAACAGAACAAAACCCGCCTAAGTCCACATCCTTCCTTTCTTCATTTTTTATTGGGAGCAGATGAAAAAATGTCGTTTGAAATTTCCTATTTGTGACGTAGAAAAGTTCATCTTAAACAGAAAGCTGTTAGCAACGGGGAAGGGAAGAGGGATGGGGTTGACCCACGCCAACTGCACTCCCCCACAACTCAGAGGTGAATTTTTGATGAACGACAGCCGCTCTGCAGAAACTATGTCCTTGAAAACGACACAGGTTTGTAGATTTTGGCTAAAAACGCCATCATCACAACGCACCTGCTGAACTCAAACACCTGCAGCAAACGCCTCAGAAGAGGCTGATTGAGCTCAGAGGTAAAAACTCAGACTTGCCCTGAAGGCCTCTGGTGTTTTGAAAGTTGCAGAGTTTATTCTGATCTCTTTGGATTCGGCCCGGCGTATTTCTGCGGCGCCGCGGCAGCCTCCGCCTGTCAGGTGTCAGTTGAGCCACCGTGGAGCGTCGCCGTGACGCTGGTGATTGACAGCTGCATCTCCGCCGTCTCCGTCCTCCGTGGCAGCTCCAGCCGCACACCTTCCTCCCACTATCAGTGACACCCAGATGTGCTGCAGCAGCTGCCTCCCAGATCATTCCCCCACCATCTACATAGACCGCCGCCTAAATATTTAATGGCGCCAGAAGGCTCTGCTGCTCTTCTCAGCCTAACCGGGGAAATGCAGCAACTGAAAATACAGACTGAGAGAGATGAAAGGATGGAGAAAAAGAGGTGAAATGCTTTTTTTTTTTTTTTTTGTTGGGGGGGGTTGGGTCCACGGCTGGGCCTGGCTGAGCCGAGTTACAGGTAAAAACCCCAAGATGACAGAATATGTCACAATTTTTGGGACAAATGACAGCAGTGCAGGAAGAGATGACAGGTCGTGTTTTGGATATACCCCCAGGACAACCTCGCCTCACATCAAATGTCTAACAAGCTCGACAAGACCATTCTGATTCTGCGCCATACCTTCAGGGTACGACATTGCTAACCATGATGCAAAAATTGCATTGTGTATATGTGTGTGTGTGTGGGGGGGTCTCTGTCTTCCTGTCTGCTGTTTTTCAGCATGCATGTTCATCAGAGTGTGTCATCACTGACAGCTGATCAGAAAATACACAGAGCCTGAGGTAATTTCTGTAATTTTGACTCTTCTTTTTGCACCCCCCCCCCCCCCCATCCCTCTCCAAGCCTTGGCTCATTCCCAAGCAACAGATTGCCGCTGTCGCTGGAGTTGCGCCTCACAGATGGAGCGGCATCACTTCCTGAGGAGCCTGACAGGATCAATCCAGGAGCTCATTCGCTCACAGTCAATTAAGCCATGTTAGTTTTGACAGGAGCCACGGGCGAAATAACAGCCGTCACTGTCTGGAAGGAAAATATTGTGACCACACAGGGGAGAAAACCTGCACTTGTTTACCGGAGGGGGGGGCAGCTGGCTCCGCCTCCAGCTAACGAACACAGAAAGCATAAAAAGTAATGAATTCCTAAAATGAGAAGTAATCATGACCTTCATGGTGGCGGCTTCGGGTTCAGCCCCCCAGGGGTGTGACACAGGTTCAAAACACTTCCTGTCACTTGATTATTCTGCTGTGAAAGCACAATAACGCAGAAAAATGAAAGCGCTGGGGAAAGGCGCGAGCCGCCCACTGAGAGAAGAGGCGGAGCCGCTCTCTTTGAACTCATTGGAAGGAGAGCGAAACTCTTTGATTAGGACATGTAGGTAGGTAGCTGTGGGCGATGGACTGAAAACACTTGGCATCTGCTCGCACGTCTCCCTGCACACACAGCCGAAGTGGGGGGGGGGGGGGGGGCACACTCCTCCCAAGCAGAGCTTGGCTTTACCCTGGGCATCATTACAGACACTACACATCCCTTCTTTGAAGGGTTATCAAGGCTCCTCATTAAAGATGTCCCTGGATTTCTTAGTGATGTGGGCCTCCACAGGGCATAATATACCCCCTTTAATTAGTTTGCAAACTCATTAGTGTGTGCCGGGCAATTAAATGTCCTTCCTGCAGAATAGTTTACAGCAGGACAAAGGGATCCCAGGGGCTGTCAAGGAAGTAGGGCTCATGGCTGAGACAACTGTCCCCTCTGTGGGGGACCGTCATTAAGGAGCTGCGGTCCCTCCATCATTCCCAGTCCACTCCGCCATGCTTGGGACAACCTGCTTCTTCTTTCTGTTTAATGGTTTCATGTTCTGGTGCCAGACACTGGGGTGAACTGTACAATCATTAGGGAGGAGAAGTTTCATCTGCATCAAACATCTAAACAAACAAAAACCTCCTGAGAAGTTACGCTGCGTGAAGTTTAAATGTCAGGTGACTTTTCATCGTTTCAACTCACGCAGGGTTAAAAATCACAGTTATTTTTTCCCCAAACGTCTAACAAATTTCATAAAATGTGTTCCGAACGCTGCTGGATAAATTAAATGAATCTTTTTTGATATTCCAACGATAAAAAAATGATGTTTTTAAGGCTAAAATCTACCTTCAAAACATAAATCGACTGATTTTTCTCCAGTTGTTCCTAAGCTTTTCAGAGGAAAATCAAGTGAAATTTTAAAATATTAGAATTAAAAAGAAAAGCACAAAATAAAGCTTTAAAAAAGTGGTAATCAAATAATTTAAAGCTGCAACATTCTTATGAGAACATGATAAAAACTGGGACCTAAACATTAAAAGTTGCACACATTATAAAGACGAAATTCAACAGTTAGAGTCGAGTTTGAGAAAAACGTGACTTATGATGCCAGCACCTGTCAGGACTCTGGCTGCAGGGTTTGGACTGAAACTGTGAGGGAATTTTTTGGACGTGCGGCTAAAATGGCGCTGCAGAAGTCCAGTTGATCAACAGAAAGGCTGCTTTGAAACGCTGGAGAACTTCTGGGAGAAGAGGCTCCCAATTTTGATCATATTTAGAGGAAAAGTTTGAATTAAAGTTAAATCCTGATCAAAAATCACTGAAACTTTTCTGGTTTTAGGAAGCCAACGTCTTTATGTCTGTAATGCTGCAGTGATGGACAGAGTCACACTAAAAGAAAAAAAAAACAAGAAAAAGTTATGCCTTTGCAAAAAAAGTAGAAAATAAAAATGTCTTTTTGTCGTTTTGTTTGCTGTTAAAAAGCAGCTTTTTTTTGGGACTAACTGAAAGCTTTGACTGAGTTTCCATACAGGACAGTTACATGGACTCTATTGGTCAATAAATACTAAAATATGCGAAAACGAGGGTGTGGTCTGTAGAACGCAGTAAAAGTTCAAATATTTCCTCACATTTGAATCAGCTTATAGCAGGGGTAGTGACAGTAAGGCTTTCCAGAGACGCTGAGGCAAGTCCATCGTTTCTTAAGAATAAAAAAATTACTTCCTGGTTCAAGCACTCACAACATGCACAACAATGGTACGCCCTCTGAGGTGGCCGTACGAGCCTTAAGGGAACTTCCTGCCTGTGTTTTGATAAATGAAGCTGTATCCAACCATTTACTATATCAGAACTGGACTGGGTGTCAGGCATAATTAAAAAGCAGAAGGAAAACATTAGAAATTCATTCTTTGTTAATGATGATACATTTCATTCATTCACAGCACTTTTTCAAAAAAGTTCCAATTGTTTTGTACCTCCATTGTTACCGATGTCTCACTGCACGTATATGAGAACTGGACTGAGTGACCCTGGAAGGACCAGGAAGTACCTGCTGGCTCCAAGAAGCCAAAATCCCATAGACTTCTATAGAGAAATAAACAGCTGTTACTCAGTAATTCCAGTGGTCAGAATAACCATTCTTGACCTGATGCCTTTTTTTAACATGCTCTTGATAATCCTAATTTTTTCATGGAATTTTTTTCTGTAGTTCAAGTTATTCAAGTACTAAACTGACCAATCAGATGTCTCAATAAAAGTAGGTTAAGCCTGCGGGCCCCCACATTCAACGTTCAGAACTGTTGACAGATTTCTTGGAGCCCGTTTCCATAAAAGGGGTGTGGCCTGCCAACAAGCTCCAAAAAGAGTGGTTACTATAGAAACGAGAAATCAAACCGACTTGGATCACTGCTTCCTGACGTCGTCTGACTCCAACATGGCGTAATCTATATTCAAAAAATGCCAACTGAATTGACTTAATTTGGTTGGAACCAGAAGTAAGCCATTTTCTATGGATGATGTCACACTCACTTGGTCCAGTTCTCAGACAGAGTCAAAGCATTCAACAGCATAAAACCAGTGGTAAAATCTTTCCTGGTTTCGCTTTGGTCAGAGCTGTTTTCAGGAAAAACTTCCTGTGAATTTTCCTGGAGGGTTAGTCCACTTCACTCTTTGATTTGGCTGTAAGTGTTCTACCTGATGTTCTGTTCTCTGTGGTCATCTTCAGCTCTGCTGAGCTTAGAACCAGTCGGTTTCATGCTCTGAAAGTGAAATGGTCCAGATGGATCCAGAGATCGTCTTGAGCACCTCTGAAGCACATCAGCGCTCTCTGCATCCTGAGTGGGTTCCGTTTCAGTCGGGCTCTTACTTAAACGCAGAGCAGAACAGTCAGATTTCTGAGTCGTTGGCGTGCAGGAAGCCACGTTCTGGTGTGCTGTGTTGAGTTGTGGTTCCGGTTTTGTCGCTGGAGTTTTGGATTTGTTTTTGTTTTGCACCTCAGGCCCACCGTAGGATGCAGCCAAAAATGTTGCATAATTAAATAGGGAACAGAAAAAAAGAAACACAGAGCAGAGAGGACGACTTAAAAAACCTGTCTGAAGAGTAGTGGATTTATAATGCAGAAGGCAGACATATAATGAATGATGCATTAATTTATGAGGCTCTGTTTTTAAGAGAGTAAAATATATTATTTTCTCTCTTTTTATAGATTCATTCTTGGTTTATCATCCGAGGTTCACAGCTCTAGAGGAGCCCAAGGCACATTCCAATGCACTGTGACTCTATATAAATCCAGCTAGCATGAAATCTCAAGGAGCCGATGCTGTGAAAAGAGCCAATCTGCCTGTTTACACCATCTCATCTTACACAGAAGCCTTGGTGCCTGCCCTGCAGAAGCCCCTCCACTCCACCCTCCCTCCAAAACATGTTTGCAGAAGTGTTCATGCTGAACAAAGTGATTCTATCATCTGGGCCTACTCTTCCATTTGTGTTGCTGCTTCTCCTGAAACCCGTTTCAAGCTGTGTCACCCCCGACTCAGGCGAAGTTTGAAAAATGGAAGAAGGGAACCATGCAAAGTGGACACATTCTCCAGCCTGCCGTAAAATAGCCGGGAGATGGACCATTAGCCATTTGCTGCTGCCGACCAAGCCGCAGATCCTGCATCTGCACAAAGCAGAAGGTCAGAGAAAGCTGAACAAAAGTGCAGAACAGAGAGGAAGAGGTCTATAATGGAAGAAGAGATTAACCAAACAAACTCAGGAAAATTAAAACTGCAGGAAGCATTGAATGCAGTCTATATGTCCCGCCCACCACAGGTTGCAGTTTTCATCAGAGCAGATGAAGATCAATGTGGCTCCTGTTATGTTTTTGTAACTAAATTGAAGGTAAAGTTCCACCTTGATTCACAGCAGATGACTGCCTCTAATGGGACAGTCCAGACAAACGTTAGGGTTTTTTTTTTGGATGTGGTGACATAGAAACTTAATAACCAGCCCGCATGTCTGTATGCTTTACATTTACCATAGAAGCCTTTTTTTTTTTTTTTACAGTAGCCACGCCCACTTCCACCAAAGAAAATATTAAGAAACACAGATGACTTTGTGTTCCTGCAAGGTTTTACTGTGTGTGTTCTAGCGTTTCAGTCTTAGTTCCGAACACCGTTACGGGTGGATACAGACCATCTATGGGTGAATGGTCGAACCTGGACGGGGAACACAGGTGACCAGCAGGAAATATCAAGGCTGAAGATTGCTCAATAAACCCGTAGAGAGAAAAAGCTCATGCCCATTAAAGGTAAGGCTGAGGTAGGTGAGACACAGGCATGTGGTACATATTTGAACTTAAATCCTGCAGACTGCGCATGGAGCCCCTTAGTGCTGTTGCCATGATACGTGCACGCTCCATGCTGCAGCCTGATTGTTAGAAATGAAGAAATTCAACAATTAGAGTGTAGTTTGTGTGGACATCCTACGGGCACTTATGTATCACATGGACACCCCAGCAGCATTTGTGCAGGATCAGTAAGGAGCCAGTACTCACAGCTCACTGACGACGAGACTGTGGCGTAAGGACGGCGTACGACAGCATCATCTGTATGCCATGAGTGCGTGTAACTTCCATCACGCCTACAAATACTTCATGATACACTCCCAACATGGCCGGACGAGCCTCAAGGGAACTACAAGGCACTCCCTTTAAAATGCAGCCGCTCTACGACGTTCCACAAACGCGGACGAGCCAAAAACCCGCAGCATCTGCACGGGTCAACCCCCGTTTAGCTGCATGTGAGTGAGGCTTTAGGGACCAAACATGTTCTCGTATTAAATGTGTAACACAACCACTTCTCCTTGAATCTGTTTGAAATAGTTTCTTTGGAGACTCATCAAGGCTCTAAGTCTGTTTTCTTTCATGTATTTCTTGGTTTAAATAAAGCATTTAATATTTGTTTATTTTAAAATCCTACAAAAAATACTACATTGAATGTGATCATGAATCAAAGGGTGACATGAATATGAGCTCTGCAGCGATAGCCGGGCCTGTTTACCATGAGACCAAAAGTTTGGGGGAACATTACGTTTTTTTTTACGGTGAACTGCTACAGGTCAGGTGTCAGCAAGCACAAATATGACAAGGGTAACATTTTGACACAAATTCACAGAGATTTGCAGGGATAAAACAGACATTTCACCACAAACCATTGCTTTGACCCCCGATATGAAGCCACAATTTCACTGAGTTTCCTAAACTTTGCGCTTGTTGTGACTTTTTGGCCTGAATTTAGGTAGATTTTTGTTTAGAGCTTTTTAAAACATTTAGGGGTTCACATGTTGGCTTGTATTCAGAGCTCCAGTCATCAATTTACCAACTTTGTTTGCCTTCTCAGTCAAAATTAGCCCTCTTCTGCTTTGAAAAAAGAAAATGTTATGTTAGGACAGAGTGAAATGCCAGCTCCTCCGCCCTCTCCCCGTTGTCAGCCCAGCCGTCGTCAGGGAGAAGCAGGGTGGACCAGACATGTTCCTCCACTTTTCCAAGACACAAACCAGTCAATTTGCCATCCAGTGAAGAGGTTGAACCTTTAATTAAAGTGGAGAGCTGCCACCATCAGGGCCCGGCTAAATGTCACATGATAAATAACGGCAGAAGATCTGGAAAGCTCTCTAGGAGTTTGTTTCACGCGAGGGGATAAAAGGCCACACGCATTACAGGGTAACTGCATATCAATATGTTAAAGAGGTTCAATTGTATAAATTGATTAAATGACCCAGCTGCAAACCAACCACGCTTCAAGGAGCCTGTTGTTTGAATGTTGACGATGTCACGTCGACTGGGCGTAATGGAAGCCATGCAGAGAGCGCGTGGCACTGAGTGACATTATGAAAGTAAATGATGGGTTTCTGCGAGATTCATTCACTGAACGCGATCAATAGCTCTGTGTCTACACACCCAGCCAGAAATTACACTCTGAGCCATATTGCCCAGAGTGAAATGACACGCCCGTGAAAACACATTGCTACGGCCGCCATTAGAAACGAGTGGCTAATTACACCCACGAGAAATGTAGATTCTTCGTTGGTTCTTCACGCTTAGTGTGGAGGCACAGTGCAGTTGTCTGATACCAAGACCTTTCTGGAAGGAACCCCCCCATTCTCTCTGCAGACACTTGAAGACACGCATCTTCTCGATTGCTTCCTTTTTTTTTCTCTTATTATCAGGCAGCTTAATCTTGACCCTTCAAATATCTAAAATGATTGCCCTGTCTTCCTCCTGGAAGCCCTCAAATGTGCCGTCGATTCCACTAAAATCCTCTCTCATCCTTCAGCACTTGATCCCTCTAATCTCGCTTTTGTGTCACTCACTCGACAGAAACTCTTGTCTCTGTAACTCAGTGCTCGAAACGACAGCAAACCCCGGGTTTCAACGCCCCGTCACACCGGGCGTTCCTACGCTGGCGTGATCGCATGTCTCTGATCGCTCGAATGGATGTTTATGATTGAATAAAAGACTGAAATCTTCATTTGAAAGTTTGTGCACATTTATCTGCAAAGTTTTGAACATTAACAAGACATTTATTTATTTCTGCGCTCGACATCTGCTGGTGAGGAGTGGAGCATCATTCTTCACTTAGGTTTAATGTCTCACGGCTGTCGCTTTGGGCATGTCAGAGCACTTAGTTATGATTAAGATGAGATTTTTATCTTGATTAAATGATTCAGAAGCTGGTCGGCTCCTTCAGACTCCTCCTAAAAGGAGCACTTGAGGTTTGAAAAGCTCTCTTCAGAGTTAGAGTCCCGACCATTTCCACGTGACTTTGGCAGGGCAGGAGAATTTAATTCCAGAGTGGGGCGACACAAACATGTACCCCCACCCAAACAACCGAGCGGGTCAATTAGCCAATGACTCCCAGAGTGACAGGGCTGTTTGCAGAAACAAAGCAATGCCAAAGTCAACATTTGCTACAGGTTCCACCAAATCACATGGCACTGAGTCACGACCTGTGCGAAAAGGTCAAAGACTTTGTTGACAAAAACATGAACAGATTTTACATCAAGTAAAGCCGGCAGATTTCAGGCAGGAGTCAAAAACACAAAACAGGCTTGATATGATCTGCAGACAACACAAAAACAAAAATTAAGTTCAGGAAAATGTCAACAACTTAAAATGCTGTTGATTAAAAAGGCAAAAACATATTTCCAAACAACAGTGTGTTCAGAGTGGCTCAACTCTGTGCTTTTCTGCAACTGGTCCAGCTTCAGACTGGATCGGAACACTTAAGCAATGTGCAAACCGCACATGATAGAACAGTTTCAATGTTAAGTCAATGCACAGACACAATGAGAAGTCCTGCGACACGTTTTTAGATCTGTCACAGTTACCCTCATCTCCATCCTGTTCTCTGTCAGCAAAGAGCGTTTCTGACTGTCAAAATTCCTTTGCTTGGGAACACACCAAGGAGAAAGGTTGAAGGGAACTTTAAGTTAACTTTCAGATGTCTGAAGGCCTTGAGCTCCAACAGCAAATGTGTGATGTGACATCAAGACGACAAGGGCCGGTCGGAGGTCAGAGATCAGGGTTGATGGTTTTTCATCTGTGTTGCAAACATTCTGGTGTTCAGAAATGCATGTGGAAGATCAAGTACATCTCTGAAGTTTAGCAGATGATACAAATCTACAGAAATCTCATGTTTGAGGTTTGGTTTTTCATTTTTAAGTTTGCTACCCTTTTGTCTTTAGAAGGATGAGGTCATATTCTGAGGCTTCTGCTAATAACAGCATGATTAGCATATTAAAAACATTTGCTTCCAAAGCTAAAGGCATCAGGAAAAACCTGTTTGTTCAGAGTAATTTGTAGCTGTGGCCTAACGAGCTGTTTCAAGTTGTTTGATTTAAAAAAATAAATAAAAATAAGAAACATGTTTTTATGAAACCAGAACATTAAAAAGACAGTTTTCTTCACAAGTGCAGCAGGATTTTCCCACAAAACGGAAGCGAATCTCAGTCATTTTTAACAAATTAGGATCAGGAAAGAAAGCTTTCAATCTTTTCTTTTTTTTTACTTCATCAAAGACTTTCTTCTTCATCATAAACAGTAATACTCAGTTATGTTCACATGGCAGAAGAGATTGCTTTAAAATTAGAAGCTGCTTGTTTCTGTAAGATCAGGACTTTTACAGCTCTTTATAAACCAGATCAATCAAAATAGTCTGGATGGAGGCACATTTAGCCTCCAACGCCTTCAAACCAGCACCAACTCTTCTGGCTTCACCAGGACACTTGGCAGGCGGGACGCAAAGGTCGGTCCAAACATCTGCTGCAGTTTGGTGCTGCTGTGATGTTCAGGCTTGATTTATCGCAGGCCTAAAAGCTGGGTCAAAGTAAGTCGCACTTTTAAACCAGAATGTGTTCTTTCGGAGTAAACGTGAGAAAATACTGAGTCTGAATGTATTTAACTGCAGATGTTTCATATGAATGAAGTATGTAAAACTGCAGCTTTAATGACTCCATCATCTGTTACCACAGTCTTCTCCCTTCGTGTAACATCCTAATCAACCGATACAAATATTGTTAATAATTCAAGCCTCATTGGTGTACTTAATCTCTCTCATTTTCTAATCTTCCTAATAATTCATTTGTTCAGTGATTAATTACGCTCATTTATGTCATGTGGAAAAAACATTTGTTTTTAATTGTGCATGTCAAAAGAATTTTCCAGAGAATCTAGAGCTTTGGTCACTGCAGGGTTCCCCCATCCAGCTCCACTGCATCCGCCAGCGATCAGATTTTTCCACCAATGCACCATATGTGGCACCACAGTTAATTACTCAAGAGAAATTGGCTGAAGACGCTTCTTAACAGCAGGTGAGGTGCTCCAGCCCAGAGCTAAACCAACACTAACTGGTCAAGCTCAGCTGCCCCCGTTCCACTGGCTGAGGCGCGCAGGATGGGCTCCACCACGCTGCGTGCCTTCATTACAGATCACGGAAGGTGCAATTAGCAGCAACCCCCCCACTAGTTTATAATTACCTTAAGACCCCCACTTAAACAGAGAACCTTATAAATCAGTTCCTGTTGCCCGTCGCAGCCCCCAAACGCCACATTATACCAGCAGATGTCCACCGCAGGCTTGGATGCCGTGAGCTAGTCTAACGAGTTGGAGCCACCTCCAGGTAGGACGTAGGAGGTTTGTCTTGAACTGATTCAGTTATTTTAGTTAAAAAAAAGGCGGGAAAGAAAGACTTGAAGACTGAGCCGGATTGAGAATAAAAGCAGCCTTTGTTACCTTATAAAGTAATGCCGTGTTGGAAATACACAGTACTTTATTTTCTAAATCATACTTAAAAAATTAGTTGTTACAGCAAGTTTAAGTTTTGTTTTGTTTTTATATGAAAAAACATTGAAAAACACTTGGAATTTGGTTTGGCAAAAGCTGAGTGTATGTGTGACACAGTTGAAGTGTTTAATGTTCTAATAATTTAAAAATAATGCATTTTATTCAATTTCTTAATGTGAAGGGTATATTACTATTCAGACGAAGATGTTCAAAGTTATGCTCTTTTAAAAGAATTTGATATATATACTTTGTTAGAATTTTGGGATATATTGGGAAATTGTATCATGATACATATCGTACTGCCTGACTCTTTCCTACACACATCCCTAGTCCTTAATGACCAGCAATGACAGGCTGTATTTGTGGGTAGGACTCTGCAGTGACCTTATTTTACCAATTGTAACTGTTGTAGGGGCAACTTGTTTGGCCATCGGCAGCCTTCTTGCTGAGGTGACTCAATCTTGCTATGAGGAAGATGTTTAATAAAACATCATCAAATGTCCATTTACTTAAACATTACCAGTTTGAGATGGTAAGGTTATGTGGGAGGCAAGAAGAGTAAAGTTTAGGGAAGTACCTTTGAAAAAAACTTAACTAAAACATTTACCAAATTTGGCAAGTTTATCAGTGGCGTCAAACTCCTGGTCTCAAGGCCGGCCTCCTGCTGGTTTTCCAGAAACCCTGCCTTATATGCTGCACATTACCTGGATCAGGTGTGTTTAGCCAATTAGGAACTTCAGTGTCAGGCTGGTTGGAAAACATGAACGACACTGGCCCTCGAGGCTTTGATTCTGACACCAATGGTTTAAGTTAAAAAAAGATAAATGGGGGTTGATTACTACTACTCACCAACACCACCACATTTTCTGCTTTGTGTCCTCGACATTGACTGTATGTGAGAACTGGACTTTGTGAGTGTGATGCCATGCATAGAAAACGGTTTACTTCCAGCTCCAACCAAATAAGAAAACAATTCTGTCACCATTTTTTATGATACGTGTTGGAGCCAGACATTGTCTGTATGCAGTGATTGGTCCAAGTTGATGAGTCAATGTTTCTATGGCAACCATTCTAGACAACTAGCAGCCAGCTTGTTGAAAGGCCACACACCACCACTTCCCCTACACAAATCTGTCAATCAAACACTTTGTTGGATGTGGGGGAGAGGAGACTTAACCTATCTTTACTGTGGCTTCTGATGGTCAGTTTATAACCTGAATAACTTGAACTTCAGAAAAATATTATGAAAAACAAACAATTATCAAAAACATGTTAAAAAATGTATCAGAGCAAGAATGGTTATTCTGACCAATAGAATGACTGAGTAACAGCTGTTTATTTTTCTCTTTCGAAGTCTATGAGATTTTGGCTTCTTGGAGCCAGCGGGTACTTCCTGTTTGGAACGGCAGAGGGGGAAGGTCCTCAGTCCAGTTGTCATAAACATTCAATTCGATTTCTGAGATACAAAACTATTCGAAGCCTTTTGAAAGAATTCTGTGAATGAATAAAATGTGTCGTCATCAACATAGAAAGAATTTTTAATGTTTTCCGTTTGCTTTTTAATTATATCAAAGTTTAAAAAGGTCCTGTAAATAAAATTCACATTTTAAAGGGTTACTTGAATACTTGAGCTGTAATTCCAACGCCATAAAACACCAATTAGTGTTGACAGTTTAAAACAACACAAGTGGCATTTATTTCTACATGAACAGAAAGAAACACCGACCTCGCACTTCATGTTGTCAAGAGCCAGAAAACACAGCTGGATGTATGAATGCCAACGATCCATTTAAAATGTGTCCACGAAATATCAACTGAGCAGAGATGACATTCTCATCACTGCCCCTGAATTTTTTAAAGCCCCCTGAATGCCACTGTTGAGGAGATCACCTGCAACCTAGCCGCACCGCCGTGTGCAGGAGGGAACGCGCCGCCTGAGGAGCAGCATCAAGACTCTGCAGACAATCAACACAGACTGAATCTCACACTAAAAATAAACCCGAATGATTCTCAGAGGTTTAATGAACTACATTTGCACAGAGTGGATTTATCTTACTGGAAAAGATGAATACTCTTTCAAGGGAGGCATGCTGACAAAAAAATAAATGTCTTTACAAATGGAAAAAGAGCTTCATTCAGAGAAATCCATTAAGAAAAAAAAAAGAGGTTTATAATGTACCCACAACAAACGGTGTTGTCAGGAAAACATCTCCATGCAAAGCAGGCCGTGTGCCTGTGAGGGGCGCTGCGATTTTTGAAATTTACACTTTTAATGAAACTAAACATTATTCAGCAACCTTATTATAGCACATAAAAGGGTTCTGAGTCCTGTTTGAAGTCTGGCATCTTGAAATCATTTGAAAAACACAATAAAAGGACAGACGCAAGGCCAGGCTGCAGGTTCAATTCCCTAAAGCTGCAAAACAAAATCTTAAGATGATGCTGAAATTATTTCATAAATATAGGGGGAAAATTGCACTTTTATGTCTTATTTATAATGTATTTAGTCGTACATTTTATCATGGTCATTTATTATTTTAATGGGTGCATGTTGCACTGACAGTGACAATGACCAGTGACTCAGTGGTGGAATCACAACAAAAAAATGTCAAATTCTGTTTGTCACATTGAGGATCTTCAAGTCTATCTTCAGGAGTCTTCATTAAAGGAAGAATTCATTTTTAAGTTCTTATGAAAAAAAAAAAAGATTTGCTCCAAATTGGATGATGAACCTTGGAAGTATTTTTGTGGTAAATAGTTGAATGTATTTGGTATAAAACTCTGCAGTGCAGACCATCAAATGGCAGAAAGGCACACTGTAACCATCTCTATCTTTTGTGTTTTTTTGTTGATATCACGTGTATGACACTTCTAGACATAACAGGAGGCTTAGGCCACACCCCTTTGGTGAAGGAGTTTGCAAAACACTTCTGGTGACAGAATTTAACAGCTTTTGTTCACGAGTACACCTCCTTCCCACCACCTTTTACTGTAAAGGGAAATCCTTTGTATCAGTGTAAGTGCATTGGTAAAATGTGAGGGGGTGGAGTTACCTTTGTTTGCGGGGGGATTAAGAGGTCAGATTAGTAGCAAAGAGGGGAAAAAAGCTCTTTAAGACCCGGCAGAAACCAGATAAGTGTGTTTTGTTGTGACGCTAAAAGCCCTTTATATGGTGTAAATGGTAAACTTCAGCCTTTGAATGACGGCGTTTGGCGTTGGTGTGTCTGAATAAGTGAATCATGGCGGACTGACATGAGCTGCTCCAAGTCTAAAATTGAATCTTTTCTTTTCTCCTTTACAGAACAGCACATATATATATATATATATATATATATATATATAAATGTGTGTGTGTGTGTGAGTGTGGAGTATATGACACCATCTGCCATCAACATACTAGTGTGAACTCATCTGAAAAAAAGCCATTAACCATCACAACAAATTGACCCCCCCATCGTCAGAGGCAGAAATCCATCAGGGTGTTGGTGCAGAAACAGAGCGTGATCCCGTCATTTGTGTGGAGTCTGTGCAACAGGGTGAAGTTGATGATCCTCGCCACATTTCTTTCCTTTGAGAGACTTCTTTCAAACGTTCTGCTATTCACGCCGACAGTAATGACAGGAACATAAACACAAGCGTTACAATTCATGGCTGTCTCCCTTTTATTTGGCCTTGGCGGCGAATATCTCGCAGATAAACGCTGCAAACTAAGAAATTGTTCTTCTGTCAGCCTCATACTGTAGTATTTTTTTCCTTTTTTCCCCTCAGTGGTGATTTCAGACACCTTATTTGTCTCTAATTAATCCTTGGAGGAAACACTTTTTGCAGATTTTAGGCTGTTTTCCTGTGATGCAGCAGCTGATCTCGTTATTTTTTCATGCTTGGAGACGCAGGTATTGGGAGCCCGCTGTGTGTGTGTGTGTGTGTGTGTGTGTGTGTGTGTGTGCGATGACTTCGGTAGCTTCATCTGTCACAGTTACCACAGCTGGACATATTTGGAGGTCAGTGAGAGGTAAAGGCTTTACCCTTTCCTTTGATTCCTGGTGACACACGGCACTGCACTCTGTGTCCCTCTGACAGAGGCTAAAGCAATCCATTACAGACACATCCTCAACCCTTTTGTCTAAAATGTCCTTCCAAAATACCAATTTACTCTCCCTCCCCAATCAGCCGTCACGCTGTAATTATTTGGGGTTGACAGGAAGCACTCACCTTCCATTAGGAGAAAATGACTTTTTCTTTTTATCTTTTTGATGGGTTAAGATCTGTCACTTCAAATGATGGCATTTAGATTTAACAACCCTTCAGACCGTCATTAAGCCCCCCTCTGTTCGCACCTAATCTCAAATATTTCAGCCTGTTTTCAACGAATGAGCTCAGCTTTTCCTTTTTTTTAATAAATCGCTCTCTATTAGCAAATTAAATGAGTCTTTTTTTCCCCCTCAAACTTTTGTGAGAAATTATTGGTTTCTATGGTTGACGAGACAAAGCAGGACGAATAAATCAATATGAAGAAAATGGAAGCAAATTAAATCTATTAAAGCAGAATTACATGGAGAAAAATAAATAAAAAAGACCCAAATGTGGTGCAACCAGAAGTCTGGGCTGCAGACAATTAATGACAGAGGGAGCAGGAAGGCGCTGCCTCATTAGGCCCAACCCGGTCTGAGTGTGAAGGCCGGCAGTCGGACCAAAGCAGACCAGAACAAACCAGCCGGAGCTGCCCGCCCCGCTACCTGGGAACAGCAGGCCCCGCCCGCAGAAGGCCCTCTGATCATTGGGAGCAAGCAAGGGGGGGGCTCTCCCGGGCAGCCGTGAGTAATTAGCACTAATTAGTGGCAGTGATTAACCGCAGAGGGGAAGGTGGGGGCCGGAAGGGAGCGGATTGATAGAGCTGGCCCTCCTAACCCGTAGAGGCGCCGCTGCATCTCAAGCAGGGGCGGTGGAGGGGGGGGCGGCAGGTCGTGGCTGCCAGACAGACGCTACAATAGCCATAAATAAAGGCTGGACACGCATCCAGAATCCCTTAAAGCCTTTTCGACAAGACGGGAGGCGAGAGCTGATGGCGCAAATCAAAGCTTGTCAATTCCTTGTGCCCGGAGGCAGGGTTATTCAAACAAAGGTCCTCGGGCGCACTTGGACCCTCGCTTCGGCTGATTCGGAGACGCTAATTGAAAACAGTATTGATCGGCTTATTCAATTAAATGTGTCCATCTTGTGCAAATTTCCCAGCAACACCTAAATAAATGATGTTTTCTAAGTTATCAGCTGTGTGTGAGTACACAGGTGAAATGCAAATTCAACCTAGATCCAGTCTGCAAACACTTTTCCAAACTGAACTTGTTTGATTGGTTTCAAGAACTTTTTGTTGCTGTCAGAATTTAAAAAACATGTTCTTTGCTCTCCAAATGAAGGAACTGTTGGTTCACTCCTTTAACTCGGCGTCTTTAACTTGTTCTTTGAAGAAAAGTCAGAGAAGGTGGATGGTAATTTCTGCTCTGCTTCACTGGCCTGCAACAAAAACAAGCTCCATTCTGGTTGAAAAAAATCTATTAAATCTAATCAGTGAACCACGGTGTGCCTGGCTGAGCCGCGCTCTGCTCCACAAGTGGGATGAGCGGCCCTTTGACCGCTCTTGAAAAATGTTCAGTCAGGGACAGTAAAAGGAGAACAGAATGAAACCCGTCTCAGGTGTCGGTTCCTGGCAACAGAGGTCGAATCCAGGAAGCTCCTAACAGAAGACACGGTGACAGCTGAAGTGGGGCTGCACTCGGCCCGTTTCAGTATCAGAGTTCTTCTATGTGTTCCGGTCAGTTTATGGACCAGTCCACCAAGCTGAAACTGAAATGATGTGACGCAACAAAGCTTCTGCAAGTCTGAGACTACGCCAACATCCAGCAGTCGGGACCTGAACCGGTGCGTTGAAGTGATGTGTTTGTGCCGTTGTGTTTGTTTACCTTTAGCTTGTTTGTTTACCACAGCCAATCAGCTTTCGATGATTTGCATAGATGGTTTGGAAGAGAATTTTATGTTAGATGTCCTTCCTGACACAACCCTATATATATATTTTTTCAAGGTACAGGGAGACCCAGTTGGGGGCAGAGTGAAGGGTCTTCTTCTCTAAAGACCCACGCTGGATTAAGCTCATGGCAGGCCCCGGGAAACCAACCCTGTTCTCCTTTGTGCCAGACCTACACCCATCCAACTGAGCCATCCAGCTGCTGTATTCCAATCATTGGAAATGCAACAAGTCCAGCTTGCAGACATGGTGTGGTTCAGTGGACTCTGGTGCATTATGGATCTGATGTGAACGGCAGTCATGCCAGGTCATGATTCTCTACAGCTATGAAGTCAGTGATGTGACTTTTTATGCATAATGATAAACGAACGCATGCTAACCAGACTGAAAACAACATTGTGTTCTACCAGAAAGAACATGGTAAAAATGTTTAAAAATATGGTAAAAAAAAAAAAGTAAAATATAAAATACACTTTCTTTCTCTTCACACGTAACAGTTTTTTTTAATTTATTGGATAATACATAAACTAGAATGCATACTGCCACCTACTGTATGGTAGGTAGTGTTGATACAACTAAGTCTTGATAAGTTGATAAGTCGAGATTGTTTTGAGCAATATATGTGCAACAAAAAGACTGTCAGATTAGCAGAACAAATGCTTTCCAGAACAGTTTCATACAGATTTTATGTTGTGAGTTCACAAAGTCTCAGAGTTTTCTGTTCTTCCCATCTACTCATCTCATCTTCATTTGTAATTTGACGAATCTTTTGAAGTACATATTTCAAGACTTTCTAGATAAAAGTAAAAAATTGTATTAAGCTGAAAAATTACATTCCCCCTTCTTATGCTTCAGACATATTAACATTTATGGATAATTTAGAGGATTCATTTTCAAATATTTTAAATATGCTTTTATTACTCAGCAAATATCACATTCATTGCTGTAAATAGAGAGGAAGCAAACCGTCCTTTCCATTTTAAATTCAAAATGTAGCTCATTAAAAAGCATGCAAACCTGGAAAACTGTCCAAATAACCTTTCAACAAAACTCTACGTAGCATTTGTCTTAGTTTCCTTGTATCTATATTTTTTGGTTCAGGTCTGGACTTGGGTTTGGTCTTCAGGTGACCTTGGCTCACTTTCCTTTGGTTCTTTACCTTTTTCTCAGTTCTGGTGAAGTTGTCATTTCAACTTTTGAGAATGAAAGTTGATCTTAGAATCATAAGAAGTGGCAGAAAAAGTAGTTCAAGTTTTTGTGGTGTCTTTTTTTCCTGCTAAATTAAGATGTGAATGTGTTATTTGGTCTACAGCCACTTCCTGTTTTTGGCATCAAGGGAAAATGGTAAAGAAGCTCGGAAGAAGCAGCAAAAGGATTTCTGTCGCTAGATTCAAACTGGCGAATTTTGGAGCCAAAAATCAAACTATCCAAGAACCTGTGGAGCTCTGAGCTCCGTATGGTAAACTTTTATTTACAAAACTAACATTCATAAGTTTGCTCCAAACATTTTTATCCAGTTTGTGAGTTTAGCTGACAAAAACGGAGGAGGTGTGCCTCATTTTAGTATTAAAAACTTCTCTCTGATGTTTTTTAAAAAAAAAAAGGATTAAAAGTCTGTACCATATCTGAGTTTATCCAGAACTGAAGACACAGACTTTCATTTTTTGAATTAACATCTAGGTTATAACTCCTCCAAATGCCCCAACATGACAACAACCAAACCACAAGAAAAAAAACAGGTAAATGAGCACAAAAAGTAGAAAAACTTTTACTTTGCAGGCAGTTTGCTCAGCAGGGGATAAATAACTGACAAATTCTACTTTGCCAGGATCATTATATGGCCTCCTACACTTGATTAGATGTGAGCACTCGCCGCCGCCTGTCCTCTCCCAGCAAACCAAAAATACCAGACACAGCAACTTCTCAAGCAAACCTGTCAAATTTCCTCAAAACTGTGTGGCAAAACATGTTAGTGATTATATCTGAGGGGCTGACAGGTTGGGGAAAGAGCCACCTGCACACGGCGGCTCATTTGTCCGGCGGTCACTCAGTGGCTTATTTTCAAAACCAAAAATGTTGCAGCAAAGGCCTGGAAACTGCAGAATTGGAAGTCACAGATCGGGCATTCAGCAATTAAAGAAACAATGTCCATATCTGCTGCCTGGGATTCAAACCTCCAAACCACTGATTGGACAGCTACTCAACCCGCTGAGCTACAGCCACCGTGTTACCAAAGACTAGAAGTTTCTACAACAATTTCAAAGGAGAAACCAATGATGAGGCTGAGAGGACCCAATAGTCTAACCACAAACTTCTTAAATCTATGATATTCTAAAGAAAAATACAGAAAACGATCAAAAATTTCAGCAAAACTAGTATTTTATAAAGTACAGCAAAATATGTTTAAATGCTGTTGGCTTTAGGGATGAATATTATTTAGATTTTTGTAGATATAATGACGTGTCATAGTTTAGACATAGTTTAATAATAATTGGGGATGTTTGTCATCTTTTCTGGAACGTAGACTATTCCAGGTGGACGACTTGTAGCCGTGCAAATGCCGCCAAAATTTGTGTAACAACTTATGAAAAAAAATGTTAACATATTCTTTGCCAGTAACGACCCAAAACCAATGACTGTATATGAGGACAGGAACAAGTGAGTGTGATGTCATCCACATAAAATGGCTTACTTTAGGCTCCCTCCAAATGAAGTCTATTCAGTTGCCATTTTTTTTACAATGCAGACGCCACCATGTTGAAGCCAGATGTCATCAGTAAGCAGTGATTGGTCCGAGTTGGTCTGAGTCAGCATTTCTATAACAACCACTCTGGCCAATCAGGAGTCAGCTTGTTGGAAGCCCATACCCTGCCACCTGAAAGCAGACTGCAAGAAATCTGCCAAATGTTTTAAACATTGAACAAGGGGACACAGCAAGCTCTGCCTACTTTCTTTGAGACATCTGATTGGTCAGTTTATAACTTGACCTACAGAAAAAAAGTTATGGAAAACAGAGAATTATTTAGAACATGTTAAAAAAAGGCATCAGAGTAAGAATGGTTATTCTGACAAAAACCTGGAGCAACTTATTTGTGATTTTTCTTTCAAACATAAATAGGCTCAAATATTTGTTAAAAATTATTTTGTTTTTCACTAAAAAAGCGGTTGTAATTTAGTGACAGTTTCACAACCACTAGAGGGCACTGAAGGTGTGTGTGAATCAGTATTTGCTTCTGACAGCAACGCAGAAGAAGCAGCGCCATCAAAACTCCAAAACAAACATGGAATCTGATCATTCTCCTTCTGAGCTTTATGACATTTTTCTTATTTGCATCGAGACATTACGAGTGTTGTTTTTATTTTTTTCCCTCCTAATGGTGAGCATCAAGTCATCAAGCTGGGTCACAAAGACACGGAATTAAGCTGAAAGTGTCCGTCATTCAGACATGAATGATCTCATGAACCCAGACATGGAGACGTGATTACAAAGGCTTTTGGAATCATCATTAAAATACAAAATCCTGATCTCTCAATATCCTTCATGTCTTCCATTCAATGTAAACGGGATTAACAGTTAATCCTGCCACGTAGCAATGAGGCTAAAAGCTTGATGGTAGCTCGTTCCACTTGCGACAGGAGCATCTAAGACATGTAGTGTCTTTATGGACATGTCTTTAGAACAAGCTTTGAGCTTCAAATTTGATAAACATCAAAAGACAAAGACAAAAAAAAACAAATTTGACGTGTGAATTGCGTTTGGTGTGAAAGCAGCATTATGGGCTTGCTTGAAATGTTTGACTTCTTTTCGTACTCCAGAGATACTTTTTATGTTTTTAAAAAAAAAATCTTTTTACAAGTTCTTTTTTTTTTTTTTGCTCCTGTGACTTATACTCCGACGCGACTCTGGAAAATATGATAGTGTTTTTTTTCTTTCTAGAAGGGTTTTGGCTTCTTGGAGGCAGCAGGTGCCTCCTGTTTGGAATACCAGGGGGGAGGAGTCACTCAGTTCAGTCCTCACAAACAGTCAAAGGCTAATAACCACCTCTTTTGTCAAAGCTGTGCTGATTTCATTGTTTGTCCCTTTATCAATGTAGCCCCCAGGGGTCATTTAAAAACTACAAGGTTTACAAAAACTGCTGCCACGGAAAACACAAGCTATCCAGATTTTAAAAACAGTTTTGTTTGTGCTTGAAAAGCTAAATAAATGCAGCGTTCTGTGTTTTGTGCTTTTGTTCATTTACAGTGAGCTTGTGAGCTAATGCAGATTTAGCAAACTAAAGTTAAAACTGGGGCGTAAATACTTCCAGTAAAACTTGTCTCATTCGGAGGTGTTTCTTTTAATGAAGTGACACAAACGCTGGTTTCTCCTCGCAGCTTCACAACAAATGACATGATAAGTCGGCGCCAACACCACCCCAACAGGCTCTTGGAGCTTTAGCGGCAAAACAAGCAGGACGCTTGATTTAAATGACTTTAATTAGTGTCATTCCACAATCACCAATAATAGTTGGGAAAAGTGCCTGACAGTCGTAGAGATCTGCAGCGAAGCAGGGGGCTCTCCACAAGATAAGCCCTGAAATCAGTCAGCCTGAAGGAGCATCACCTGAACAAGAGAGATGATGAGTTGGCCCACTCGCAAACCACCAGCAGCACGAGGAGCACCTCAGCGGAAATCTGCCGTCAGCACGCAGAAAAATGGATCATCCTTTTGTATGGAAATGATCCGTTTGAATCCCTGACTCTCTGCTCCAGATTTACAGAAGAATAAAGGCAGATTAGCCGCTACACAACCTCAAACAAATGACTGGAAGCCACGATGGCAGTAAACAGGAATGACCATCTGGAAACGGATTTGACCGACTCAAGAGGACTTTTGGAGTAATTAGTGCTTCTGACACACAACATACATATGTTTATCTACTTCTTGTGGAGCTGAAGCTTCACTTTTTCATAATGCTTGTTGGGTTCATACCTTTCTTTTCCATATGTGATGTGGATAGATATCTGACATCATCTGAAACACAAGGTCCAGCTTCAGGTGGATGCAGAAGCTGCGCCTGGATGACAGTTGTTTTAAACGTTACTTCCGTCTGCCTGTGGCCCAGTTCGAAGATTTCTGTCTCCCATTATCCCGAGAGGTGAAAATAACGTAAACATAATTGATCCATGGAGCTGGAGCGACCGCGCACACTACGACGGCTTACGCGTGCAGCCAACCGGCCACAAGTCAGCATACCCAGCTACCTTTTGATCTAGTAACTAAATACGACATTTGCCCAAAGCTGAGTCCCTGACTGGTCAACGCGTTGCATTAACTTCACCACGCCTGTCGCCCAAATTACGACGCAAGACCTCAGATCAAATCTGTTCATTGACTTTACAGAGAAACTTGATGGCCCTGCTGTGCAAATCGTGTCTGGTGTGAATGCACCATTAAAGGTTTGAAGAACTTGTGGATAGATTGCTAAATCTTTATGAAATCGTTTTCAGAGATGGTTTCTACTGTGCACACATGGCGGCACTGTTACGTCACTACGAAAACAAAACTGCATTTATACTCTATTCCAGGGATAGGCAACTCCAGGGCTCGAGGGCCACAGTCTCTGCATGATTTCCAGATATCCAAGCCCTACTCATGACTGATTACCTGGTTCAGATGTGTCCAGAATGATGGTATTGCTTTCTCCACATTGTCAAACTTGACAGTGCTATTACCATTAACATCAGGTGCTGGCATATGGTATTCAGTTAACGGGAATCAGACTCCTCCTTTGAATACTAATTGTTATTTGAGAGCAGCACTATAAAATATTTTTGAAAAAGAGAAATTAAAACTATGTTAAAAAAAGAAATATGTCAGTCACTGAATTTCTGAAGAAAGAAAACAAATGCAAAATCAAAGTTTGTTAAAAATCTCTCAGCTTTTGCAGGTTTCTGCAGAATCAGCTCCAGATTTTAGGATCACAAATTCCATTACAGAACAATTATATTTTGCTTTTTCCTCATTTGTTGAAGGACAAAGTATGTTAATGAAAATGTGTGGAAATGTTTTAAATATTATTCATGCCTTTAATAAGCTGTTAATAAATGCTCAAATTGGAGGACTTCTTTAAAGTCCATGAACATTAAATAGTAAAAAAGTGATTTATAGGAGGTTTGGTTAGATTGTTAGAAGATAAAGAGAAGCCAAAGGCTGAAATTCAGCTTAATTTCCCTTAAAATGGATTAATCTTCTATAACTAAATGAGCGGAATATTTCAACATGAGCTGAGCAGCAACTAAAGAGAAAAACTTATTAAAAGTTGGAATTCAACTTCCTTAAGTGAACTTTTCAAGTGCATGGATGGGAGGACATAAAGACAAACG
>BSAI01000089.1:4559616-4577571 GCA_036245035.1 Adrianichthys oophorus | reverse complement strand
TAAGTGAACTTTTCAAGTGCATGGATGGGAGGACATAAAGACAAACGACAGCCGTCTTATTATTCCGGGACTGTGTGGTAAAACATGATCCTTTCATTAAACATCTGTGTTGGATCTCTGCTCTAATTAGTTATCTCACTTGTCTCTTTGCACCACGACTCGTGTTTTTTTCAGGTGGAGCTGTCGTCGAGTCAGGAGGAAGGGTTCATTTTTCCGTGCATTCAGTCTGACAGTTTTCTGTCCGAACACGGGCAGCGGGACGAGCTGAAATGGCCGTCAAACACCGGTTGAGACGACAGAAGCACAAAAACTGTCAACTGCCCAGAATTCAGCTCTCTAACAGCAACATACTACGTTTAATTTCTGCTGTAGAAACATCGTCTTACACGTCTCAGAAGAATATAAAGAAACAGAAAAAAACCCAAGAGGAAAAAGTACAGATATGGAGCCCTTAGATCAGGGGTGGGCAAACGATGGCCCGGGGGCCACATGCAGCCCATTTAAAAAAATACACAAGTTCTTGGATTTTAGAATATTTTGTAAACGTTACCTTTGTAAAAACTAAGGTGAACACCTATACTGTCATTTTTCAACACAAATAAACCAGCTTATTTGAATGAGCCACATTTACATCTCTGTGGGAGGGGCTGAGTCACCAGCTGCATGTAAAAACATGTAAAAACAAGTTTTATTTTGTTTTATGTATTTATTTCTTTTCATTCACTTTCACTTTTATACACAAATACATTTAATTATCGCTTCTTTACTTTCTTTTATTATGACTTTAGCTCCAATGTTTTCATATAGGTATCTTTTGTACCATGGCTTGCCAGCTTGGTTGGGGGTTGTTGCAGTGGTGCTCGCTCTCGCTGGGGCGGCTGGGGCCCATCATGGGGGGCCCTGTTGCTGTCTGGTGTGGGTGGGCGCTGAGGTGATGTTCTGTGGCTGAGCTGCTTCTGGTATAAGAGATTCCTGCTTTTTTGTTTCCTCGCAGCAGAGACAAGCCTTATGTCTCTTTTATAGTTATACAGAACATTCTCATTCCCAAGTCCTCACATTCTGACACATGGTTAAGGACCCCTCTGGTCCATACCTGTATGCATTGTGTGTTGGGTCATGGGGTGTATGTGTGAATGGGGGGTGGGGGGTGGGTGGGGGGGGGGGGGTGTTTTTAGTCTGTTTTTAATTGTATAGTGCTTTGAGCTTTTTATAAATAAAGCTTGACATGATTTGAAAACATTCTCTACAAACACTCAGGTGGGAAAACTGAGCGGGCAGTTTATACAAGATTCAGAGCTAAACTGAAAATGAGAATTTAACTGGTTTTAGAAAGTCAGAATTTGTCAGTTTAACAAGTATATTCCAAACAGCTGAAGATCCCTCAGTGGGGCTGAAACACGTCCTTATACTGATATAATCTGTCTGGCAGAAATAAATCAATAAAATGATGAAGTTCTAGAGTCAAAAATGGAGCAGAATCTAAAAAAAAGTCACTTGAAAAAGAAAACAGTCCTTCAAACGTGTTTGACTTTTTCAAGTCTCATAACATCCAACAGAATTATAAAGAAGTCAGTTTTTTCTCTCCACTGAAAAGCCACCTTGAGAACTGTTTAGTTGAAACCGTTTGCTGAGTAACTGATGAGTGTCTGCTCGTCTGTATATGTTTAGTGTCTCAGAGATGAGGGCTCATTTAAGGTTGTGTGCTTTGATTCACGGCTGTTGTTAGCAAAGTGAGTAGCTTTCATTTACTCCACACAGCTGGTCTGTAAACTCAATAACCTCATCATGACTCATTTGACAGGTTTTCTGTGTTTACACAAGAAGAATCTATTTTCTGTTTCCTTTGGAAATCTAAAGATGGACACAGATGAAACTCGATCCTAAAACGATAAAAAAGCGAGTTTCACCCGGAGGCTCTGCAGCCCAAAAATGCTGCACTTCCAATGGTTTGTTTCTCACTTTGAAAAAAATGTCAGTTCACTGAGACTTATGACCCTTCGTATGGACAACTTCAAGACAAGATAACTGGTTATATTACACTGTTGAGATTTTGAATTCAAACGCAAACTCAGCATTTTATCGTCTAAATGTTTCAAAATAAACCTAATCTGCGGTTGAGCTTTTTGTCATTGTTCTCAGTGTCGTTTTGTTCTCTGGCAGCTTTTTAAATTTAACATGAATTTTAAATATGAAAAGCACAACACGGTAATCAGCCTATTTGAAATAATCTACTAAACTGATTTCGATTTTCAGGACATGAAAAACATTGAAAAATAATAACAATAAAAAACTGTAAACCTGTGACTTAATAACAATGCAGCAAAACTCTTCAGCTGTCTTATATTTTTCATCAAACATGGCTTCTCCTGACTCCTGTGTTCTCAGAACAAAAACCTATCAATTGAAAAAAACTGCTTTTCAACATTTTGTGATTTAAAGTGACTCAGCTAGTGTCAAATTATGCTTGCAGAGTTCACCAAGTTGGAATAACTCCACCTGAAGTCGATCATCAAGCTGTTAGGTTACAAACGTTCCCTCGCTCTGTGTTTCTGCTGGTCGATTCCAAAAGCAAAAAACAAAAGTGTAATAAACTCATGCTGTATTCTGGAACCTTAGTTACATGGACTCGGACGGGTTCTGTGAGGTTTTGGGTGGTCTGGGTCCACAGAGGGTCATGGAGCCATAGCGGCTGCATCTTAAGGGGAGCACAGGTGTGTCTTACAGTTTCCTTGAGGCTCATCCTCCAGGGACGTCAAGCAAATGGAACGTACTGTTGTCACGCGTGTGGTAAGTGTATCATGAAGTATTTGTGGGGAAGTTGAAGTTTCACACACTTCTGATGTATATGTGATGCTGTGGTACAGTGTTCTTAAGTCACACTCTAGTTATCAGGGAGTTATGGGTACTGGCTCCTTACTGACCACATGAATACTGTGTGCACGAGGTGTGCACGTCATTTGCAATTTTATCTTATGTCTTCATTTCTAACAGTCTTGAGCATGCAAGGAGTGCGCAAGTATGACGTGAACACAACTAAAGGGCTCTTTGGGAGGGTTGCCTGTGTCTCACCTACTTCCCCCTCACTAACCTTTGCAAATATCTTCCTAACAAAGCACAGCAAGGAATCAGATTTTAAATCAATTCCTTTAACTGATGGAATGACAGTCACTTTGCAACAACTACATTTGGAGTGTCTTCCTTAAGTAAAGAAGCGTTCACAGATACCTTCAGAAGAAGTCACTCAGAGGTGGCAGCACCTCCAGCCTTTAAAAAAAGACAAAGAATTAATCACAATGACATCAAAGAGAAAAATGGGAACAAAACCATTTGAAAATCTGGACTCAGTTTGAGGCGTGGTGTTGCTGCTGGGCTTCATGCCGTCACTTCATTGCATGACCCATTTTCAATGGGGTCCTTAAGGTTTATTTAGCTTTGACTCGACACTCAAGTCCACGTTACCAAGTCTCTTTTTGTCTGGGAAAGTTAACTTTTATACCCACTTTCATCAGATTTGATTCTGTCATCTGTAACACAAATTCTATCAACATCTTTCTATAAACACTGCTATCAAAGTTGTGGCTGATTAGGATTTTAGCTGCACATGTGTTGGCTTCTCAGTGAAGAAAAGTACAAGAAATCACTCAGTAAATAATACATTTCAGTTATTCTAGAAGAATGCTCCTCATTGCATGCAGAGTAAATCACTAATCCTAATAAAGTGTAATTTAAGTATGGAAAACAGGCTCATAAATGCACCAGAGGAGACATAAAAATAAAAGTTTCCTTAAAGGAAATGGATGAAGTCATGAGTTTTGTTCCTGAAGTGCCAACTTATTTATTTATCCTAAAAGTATGCGATAGTTGGCATGTTAAAAATGACCCAACAAGCCGGGGCGGAGGAAGACTCCGTCTGCCCGATGAAGATCCACCGTGGCAGTGAATCATCAAGCCAGAGCAGCGATCAGCGAAAAGTCAAAGCAGAGATTTGTGTGCGTGATCTCTGGGTTAATGACGGCTTATGTGGCGAGTATTTGGTCAACATTACCGCCGGCTGCAGAGGCATTCTCTTCTGTACTTGCAGTCAGGAGGTAAACAGTCAAATTGCACACATTAGCACAAGAATATCCGCGACAAATTGCTCCTGGCGAGGAGCTCAGCCCATTATCTGATCAGATTTGACCACACATTTTTCACTCCATCCGGCTGACAGGAACAGCACAAGTGGGTAATGTGGCCGCCGGGCTGACCTCGGACTGTCAGCACGCCGCCAGCTTTCCAGCACTCTGCGACTCCTCTTCCCTCCCACTTTGGAGTTCTTAAGTCAGGTTCACAGCGGAGACTTCATGAATAAACTTTAATGTGACAGAGAAATTGGGGATCACTTTCTGTGTCTGGCTCTGCCAACAGTGTGATGATATCGACGAGTAGATGGCGGGAACGCGGGAGACTCCAAAGAGTGGATTAGAGAGGGGAGATAAGGCTATCCACTGTAATTAAGCCCTATCTCTGTACAGCCACTCAAGAAAATAAATCACCCTTCAAAGCCTGCCAGAGTTGAAATGCATGAACAATTATTCAGTAATTAATCGTTTTACATACAGACTCCAATCACGAATAGGACATATTTTAACTACAGCATTATAGTTCAGCTAAATTAAATTAAATATGAGTGCATTTAAGATCAACGCATTAGATCACCTATTTAACCTTTCCTAATCATTCTAATGTAATTGTATTAGCTCCTTATCAAGCATTTATAATGTGCCCTGTGTTCATTTTCTATTCCACTGATGTATAATTGAGAATGGGAGAAACATGAGGTGTAGCAGCAGACATACAAACAGTCTGAGCTCAGCAGGCAGGGCGCTTCTGCGGCTCCCACCCCCTGAAAGCAGCTTGTAGAACCGTGTGGTCGCCGATGATTCGTTAGCTGTTTGTTTATTTTACAGGCAGAAAAGGTTAGCTATGTGGTTATATCAGAACTGGAAGACTTTATTTTCAGAAGAAGGAGGAAGAACACAGAAGGTTTTTCTCTTTGCAGAAGAAGATTTTTAATTTCTGTTGGCAGGACTTTGATTTACCAACTGGCTCAGCTGGTGGTGCTTCTTTGGTCCAATTAGTTAGAGTTTGTTGGTTCATTGATCAAACTGGCTGAAGTTTGCCGGGAAAGGATTCTGATGGTTTGTTCATTCCAAATTTCTCATTTTTAGGGATTTAAAAACCACGTCTGTATCTTCGTCCAGAGCCGAGGTGGAATCCTGACACGGAAAACAGGTCAGACTGCATTTACTCATGCATGAAAAACTCTTTTTCTCCAAGATAAAAATCTAAAATAAATTAACTCAGAAAAAATTTTGGTGCCAAGAGAAAAAAAAAAAGCTAATAATGATGGTGTTCGGTAGGGATCAGATCTGCGCAGCGGCTAAGTAAAAAAATACCAACATGTGTGTGGTGCAGCAACCACAGACAATGCAAAGATTTAACAACAAACTGAAAAACCCAACACGGAAATCATCTTCTGACTCCCACTTACAAGGAAAAAGGTAAGGGAATTTTTTTGCGCCAAACTGACATGAAACAAGTTAGAGACTGCAGCACCAACAGTTCAAACTAGTCTGGGTCATTTCATGTTTTTATGGGATTGCTGATTCATAGAACAACAGTTGTTTGTAATATTATTCTAACAAAAACGCAGGAAAATCACAGCATGCTAAGCTTACAACAAGAATGAAAGATGACGACTGATTAAAAGCTAAAAGAGCTCAACATTATAAAACTAAAAATCTTATAGCAACATTAAAAAATATAAAACTACACACAGATTTTTAAAACATGAAATCCCTGAACTAAGTTTATGGATTTGGAAACAGAGTTTGAAAAAGGTCAACAAAGATCAATAATGTTTATTATTGCTAAAAAAAAAAGGTGAATTTTTAAGTTTATAAAATGCCAAGTTAGTTAAAATGAGAGAAAACTTAAGAGACTGAATAATGCAGAACATTGACAACTTTTGAAATGATTTTCTAATAAAGTAAAAGCCTCATTACTCAAAAAATAAAAATAACAGAAAACAAACATAATCCCTAAAACCAAAATCTTAGTTCACACACTGCCTTGAACCATAACAATAATAAAGAGCATTTTTGAACTCCATTAATTCACATTTACCATTAGTGGTCCAGGTCATACACTGGTTCCGGTTCTTTAGTTCGTTTTGGATCTGAGATTTTTGTGAACGTCTTCGTGGTTGTGGGAGACCATAAAACCTGCATTGAAGTCTTTAGTTATCTAACACACTGTCCCTTCACAATAAATGCTGTTTTGCTTCTGGACAGCGCTTTCCCGGTGGGTTTGGGCAGCAAAGGCCTAAATGGATAATCCACATGAATAAAACAGAAGTTGTCTTTGAAGCGTGGTGACATTTCCACATCAACTGGAATGAAAACATCGTGCTCGCCTTGATCTGTTCATGTGAAACCGAGCCAAGTGCTGAAATGCTCCCATGTTTGATGTGCTGCGAAGGGTTCGAATCAGTTGACCAGCTGGTGCTCAGACAGACAAACATCTGAAATCTGGATAAACAGAGCAGTCAACAGTGTGCACAGGCGTCTGAAGCTCCACATGGCTGGGGGAGTCCACGGGGGGGACACAAAGGTGTCTCTGTGTCAGCTGGTAGAGAAATAACCCTTTAAAAGTCAGACGTTGTTAGAAAAGGAAACATTTACTTATTAGGGGTTTTTAATGGAATTCAGTTTGTGTTTTTGGTGCTGATAATGGACTCAATCGGTCTAATCTGTTGACTTTAAAGATGTTGGCAGTGCATAATGTTTATATTGAAATGCATTTACTGAATCTTCTTTTTTGTTGATCAAAAACATTGTTTTTGTTTCATAACTGCATTTTTTGAAACTAATGTTTGATGCCAAGGTCTCTTGCTTTTCACCTTTTCATTTCCCTCTGCTCATTCTGATGTACAGAACCTTCCAAATGTATGTTGGATCTTCTCCCATTACCCTCCCACAGTCCTTCCATCCACTGTTTTTCTAGCAAATGTTTAAAAATATGACATGAACCAAAGCATAGGCTTTTAATAACATAAATCAACCCTGTTTGCCTTTGAGAAAGATCTCAACAGACTGCGTTTTGTTCTGTCTTTTTCCAACCACTTTTCTGCGTTTTTTCATCATTATGCCGATGACACCCTCCTGTATTTGGCTGTGCTTCCCGAGGAAACCGGCCAAATGCGAACTAAATCTCTAACATTAAACTATGACTAATTGGCGCTGCTCTTTGGCTGTAAACAAACTCTTGATGGTCTCAGTTTAATCATGAAGTTTATAACAAAAGCATCAAGAAGCGCCTTTAGCGGCTGCTCCACAGTCAACGTTTGGATTGTACTGAAACCTAATTTTGAGCGTCAGTGGAAGCTGTTCAAAGAAATCAAAGCAATTTGAATCAAAATTTTTAATAGTTTTCATAAAACTACTAAAATCTAAAGCATTTTTTTGAAGCTGAAACTGAAAAACACATTTTAAAACTCCTAGACTGACTGTCGAGGTTGTCTATAGACAGGTTTCAAATTCTATTTCTAATTTAAAAGCAGCAACAAAGAATGTCTCTGTCCTCTTTAGCCTCTTCAACATGTATTGCATGTACATGTCTTCAACATCAAAACCAAATCTAGAGTTCATCACATCTTTATCATCCAATAGAAACATTTTTTCCACTTCAGAGTTTCCAGAAACCGGACAGAACCTCAAGATCCAACATTTCTGTTCTGCCAAAATTTTGCTCAGCAAAAGATTTTTTGAAAACTTTTCTGTTATATGTAGGTTGATACTATAAAAATATAAATTTCTGAAAGTCAAAGTTTACCTTAAGTTACAATTGCTTACACTCATTTACAGTGAAAAAAGAAATAAAAAGCTCAACCTAAGTTTTTAGAGCTGGACTAAAAACGTCTATTTGTCAGATCAATAGTGTTTTCATTCATAAAATAAATTAATCAATTTCCCTTCTTTGTCCGATTATGTTAAAACTGCTTTTACAATCCAGAAAAAATGTGTTTAAAAATCAAATGTTATAATTAACCCATTAGGTTAATTCTAATTAGGAAATATTGTCAATTTAAAAAAGTGATTGAAAATGTTTCAGGCAGTTTGTAGTGATGTCCAACCTCAGTCATTTCCATTCAGGGCTTTGGGATCGCTGGAGCCTATCCCAGGTGCTCCAGGACTAAGGGGGGGTTCACTCTGGATGCCTTGGGATGGTCAATGGCAGTTCATCTCACTTGCTTCTTTTGACAAGTCAAATAGAATAACTGTTTCATATTAGACTAAAAACTAAGTGTGTCGAAGAATTGACCAAAATTTTTTTTGTTTTAAAAATGGTTTGTAAAGACCCACTCCAATGAAAATGGTCTTTTTGGTGTTTTTAACATGTTCCGGTGATGGAGGACATGTATAAAGAAAATTAAGCTCAAAATTGCATTTCTGAGTTTTTCTTTATTCAAATTGTTGTGAATCAGGACCAGAGAAAAAAAGGGTGTTTGAAAAACATCATATTTATGATGTAGAAAATATGCTGGGAAGGCTTTAAGATCCCTGCTCAGAGCTCTCAGCAATAAGGAGGGATTGGCCCCGCCCACAACTCAGGGATGAGTTTCTAATTTTAATTCCTAAACTCTCGCCGCTCTGCACAAACTATGTCCTAAAAAAAGCCCATGTTTTTAATTCAAGCTAAAACTGGCTAAATCATAATGTAAAGCTAAAACACGTATGAGTCCATCTTTGTTGTGCTTCAGCTCCCCTTTCAAAAGGAGGCTGCAGAAGACAGATCCAAACACAAAAGGAAAGGCAGCCACCAATAACCTCCAGGGTGAAAATCAACAAATTATCATTTATTCCCAAGCATGTGCAGAAGTCTTGAATATGATTCTATAATATTGTTCTTTTCTCCTCTTGTTACTCTGGTTTGAAAAGAGAAATATCTGGGAGGTCAGAAATGTGAACCTGAAGTGATGAAGAAACAACCCTGAACTACTTGAACAATCTGCTAGCCTTGATTACATTCTCCAGCCGCTCAAACGTTGCTGCAAAACTTTTCTTTTCTCCATTCTTTTCACCTTCTTTCCACCTTACCCCGAGGCGGCTGCTGCGCTTGGCAGAAGGACAGATGAGCATTTTGCCAGGAGCACAGAATCACAAGATTTAAGTCGGTTGTTGCTCGACTCCTCCAGAGAATGACAACTAGCAGGAAACAAAGATTGCACGACGGCTTGACTGACAGCCTTTTATGTCTGCTCTCTACAAGGTCAGATGTAGCCCAAATAGAAAATGGATGCGAGTGATCCTGAATTTCTTAAAAGAGCGCCCTTGCAGTGGGATTTAACGCTGTATGTTTTTGGTAAAACGGAAAGCCTGACTGATGACTGGCAGCGAGAAAAAGCCAAACGGCGCCGGAGTCAAAACATCTAAGTATAATTGTGGAACTACAGCCGTGTCAACTTCAACCTTGTCTCATAAATGCCAGGAACAGGAAATGTGTTCGGGTTAATTTCATTATATTATCAAGAGAATAAGACAATTACTAACAAGTGACAAAAAAGGACAATTCAGAAGCAATTCTGCGGATAACTGACCACGAGACGTCCTCTCGACAGGTGGCTATTCATAATACAGCAGGTGATTCATATGAATTATTTCCTACCTGTCATTCACTTTGCTCTGCAGTCCAACTCTCCACGTAATTGTAGTCCTGTAGATTTCACTTTGGCACTTACAGCGGGATTCTTGGCTGACCTTTGCGGGTGCAATTATCTGAGGACATTAAGGAGAGAAGCGAGTGTAAATATTGCTCAGGGAACCCCCAAACAAACGGCAAACACGCAGGAAAGCAGTTACGCTTCCATTAAACCAAACCGGTCATTTCTTTTTCCATGATGGAGACCTAATTTGAGGGAGTGTTCTGCTGTGAAGCGTGCTGGCGAGCACAGCCAGGATTATTCTCTTTGTAAAATATCACATAACTTGCACATGCTGGTTCCACCTGATAAAACTGTGCGGTAACTCGGGTTCTTGTTATCCCCGGGCCCCGAGAAGCACAGAAACACATCAATATATTTTCCTACTGTGTGCTACGGTAGCGCACGTTGGTGTTTTGCACATATTCTTATTCAATAACCCACCGATGAAAACCAGCAGGACCTCAATTTGCCTTCTGACGTTTAATCTCCAAAAGAAAACACTTCCACACAAAGCAGCTTCAAGCTAAGTAACAGCGCGGGGTCATTTGGCACCAGTGAAATTTTGTTGAAAACGAGTTTCCATGGAGACTAATATGTTTGCAGGGAAGCGGGATTTCTGGTGCGAGAGAAGTGAGCGGTGGGGCAGGAAGATAACACGCTCTCACAAAGAAAGCCGGTGTCAACACGGGGCTCAACCTGCAATCAACATGCGCGTTTGGGCACAGCGCAGCGCCGCATGACAAAAGCGGGGCGCTCTCTGAAGCACAACAATGAGCACACAACTTCAATGTGCATCTTTAAAAGGTGGATTTAGGGAGCGCCGAATACTGCATGAAAGAACACAATTTACATCTTCAAAATTGGTCACGAACAAAAGAAAACAAGTTTAGAAAGTTGCATCTGTTGTTTCGCTCACCACAGAGAACTTCCTGGCTGTGTTAAGGAAAATTGTCTCCTATTTCACTGATTTGAAAGAAAAAGGAGTTTTTTATGCAGTTTAAAAAGACTGGGGAAAAGAAACACAGTTCAGTAAATAAGAACTTGTTCATCCAAAGTATAAGCCTTGGTCACCACGGGAAGTTCACCCAGGTGATGCAGGTTTTTGTCCGGTGGGTCTGTAGAGAGAACAACAAAAAGTCCCACTCCAATCATCTTTTTATATATTTTCAAAGTGTTTCCAGTGTCTTATAATGATTGTTGTTTTTAGCCAAATCAGAAGACCCATGCTGTTCTTTTACACTCTCTCCCCCTAGCTTACAGCCCCTCACACCACCAGCCTAACATTAGCGGTGCAACAAAAATGGCGAGCAATATCTAAGCTATCCAGCCGTACAGTTCTGATCCAGATTCCAACTCAGACAAGAAAAACAAAGACGTTCATGGATCTATTTGTCTGCAAATGGAAACATCAGAATGGGGCGGGGCACGGACCGTGACCCCACCAGGCGTTTTTTTCTGCAACACAAATTTGAATCCCAGTTGATTGATATCAAGTCCAATAGTGACAACTGCTTTGGTACATTTGTTGTGAAGAACAAACTGCATCTAAGCGTTCTCTGTTAGCGTGATGATGACTTGCATGCATGTAGTGATTGTGGGAAGGAAAGACTCAAACTGTGAACTGTAGCTTCAACAGGTTCTTGAGACGTTAAAGGAAAGCACAATTTCCTTAAAAGAGGGAGCAGGGGACATTTTTAACATCGATATTTCAAACTTTACAAGTAAGCTGAAAATAAATTAAAATGTCAGTTTTTACACTCTAGAAATATCAGGCTAAATATAACAAATTCATTTGTTTTGTTTAACTAGCAGAATATTTTCAAATCTTTACATTAATGGAGTTTTCTGAACTATTTTAGCACAAATTTATCTCATCTTAAATCATTTCATTTTGGAAAATCTCAATAACAAAGAGTAACTAAAGTTTAGTTACTAACCTCATCATCATTTTGACTTTTACCAACTGTGTGGGTCATTGCTCTATATTACAGATGTTTAATTACCAGATCTGTACCTGCTTTGAATGTGATTAACCTCCAGTTCAGTGGTGCTAATCCCAGACTTCCTGCCCAGCATACTTTGGAGGCGTCTCAGGCCTGATTCAAACGAATGGGTCGTTATCAGGCTTCTCCAGAGCCTAATGAAAATCTGACCCATTTATTTAAATTAAGTGTCTCTGAGCTGGGAAACATGTAAAACACGCAGGGCGGACTCTAATGAGAGTAGAGTCTCTGCACTTTGGGATCCATAAATATTCCAACCTGACTCGGTAAACAACAAAAAAATTGAGCGGTTGCCATTTTTTTCCAGACCTACACACATGCAGGGAATAAAGCACCGAAGCCAAAAGAGCCAAAGAGTTGGTTAGTTTAATGGACAAAACAAAGCAGTGAAACAGGCGTTGGGTTTTATTTTAGGCTTCAAAGACAAGTCTCGACTTTCAACCAAAAAACCAGGATGTAAAAAAACAGGACACTAAACCCACTAAACAAAGAACAGAAAGTAAAAATCCATGTAAAATCACTCTGAGAAGAAAAATCCCAACGATCTCCGTTTTCCGTGACTTTGATCTGCTTATGTGATTTAAGAGTGGTTCTTTGAAAAGCTTTTACTAATAGTTTGATGTGTTTTCATTTCTTCAGTGCAGCAAAGTAAAGAGGGTAAACATCTGTGAGGGTGTGTTCAGACTGGAAAAGTCTCTTGGTCCAGGCCAAATCCGCAACCTTGAGTTTGGTCCGTATTCATACTGTCCTCAACTGGACATTCTTGTTTTCAACCAAAGCTTGTGAACAAAACCACGTGACTAAAGATCTCTTTAGTCATTGGCTAGCAATTATGAGGGCGGGGCAAAGCAACGAGAGAAAGAATAAAGGAAGAATAATGGAAATGGCACCACTCTTTTAATGCTTGTGAAATTTGCTGCTGGAAACATGTCCAAAAGTGTGTTCATGAACTTGGCTCTCCTGCTGAGTGTGGGAGGAGCTACTGTTAAAAGTTTTCAGCCTCATCGTTACATGGAAGAGACGGATGATGCTCAGAGATCTGTTTTAATTATTTTAAAGAGTTCTACAAAGGTGTTGGTAATCCCCTCTCCAAGTCTGGGTTCATGAGATCATTCAGAGATTCTCCCGATACGGTGGGCTTCACCATCTAATGCAGGAGCTGCGTCTGAGTGACGGCACTTTCAGCGGTACTTCTGTCTCTCTGAGACCCAGTTTGATGACTTGCTGTCCCACATTAGTCTGAGTAGGGAAGAATAAAACTAAGGATAAAATTAGAACAACTTTTGATTGCTGTCTCTGTACAAATAAGAGACATTTTCAAGTTCAAAGTAGAACAATCAGATCCCCTCCATGTTGGTTTTTGACTTCACTTACTGATCAGGTCATCAACACATCACAAGCCAAAGTTGAGCTCCTGATTAGTTTGGGGGAAAGCAACATTTTTGCCAAAGTTCAGTTATTTGAACTCTGGACACACCACGATGCAACACCCATAACACACAGCAGAACCTCTGATGGCGTCTGTATGTTGACTTAACATTGAAACTGGACACCCGATTCATGAATTGCGTTCGGTGTGAACGTAGTTTAATGGCTGAAATTGCTCCCCTCCATTTTTCTAATTTCACTCATTTTTAATCCTTTGATCCAAAACTTTATTTCCTCAAAAAACTAAGACACTCATTTGTTTAGAATGCCACCTAGCAACCTTCCAAACTGCCCTGGCTCTGCACCGACCTTTGCTTTCAAATCAGCCTAAAGTGACGGCACTCACTGCAGCGTTTGCTACGGTCCGAGCCAAAGAAAGCGTTCCCTAACATCATGTGGGAACATTTCAGATTCTTAAATAAATTACAAGTGAAAAAAGTTGGTCTCAATGAAGTTTGTATGGTAAAGTGTGGATGTTCCATCTGAAAAGTAAACAGGACCTAAATGCTTCTTCTGCCATCACAGATGCAGATGTCTTTAGTTACTCCAGAAATGACCTTTTATAAAAACACACAAACCCCTCACAGAGGAGATTCAGATTCTAAAAACGTTTGCCTGCAAAACAGACAAAAAGCCATTAAGTGCTGCTTAAAGGTGACCTTTATTTTGAAGAGCCGTAATGTGACATGCTGTGAATTAGCCACAATCAACGCACCAGAAATGTCCGGCTTTGTGCGGCACGCTCTGCAGGTCAACAGTTGTGTCGAGAGCCGCAGAAGTGATTGGGAGGGGAGCGGCCGCTGCACACTCAGCTATAAATGTATGACAGAGCACGCTCCCAGGTGCAGCTCCGCCCGCTAGCAGCCCGGCCGCCGCCGTCATTGGGTGCAAGGTGAGACACAGACGTGCAAACGAGGAAAGTATTGATGTGATCGAGTTGGGATTTTTGCTTATCACCACAATATCAAGTCACCTTGTTCTTTTATTTTTTTCCCTAATCAACTGTCAACAATGGCGCTATCTAACCCTGATATGAAGCCAATTAAAGCCCGTCTCAATCCATGGTGCCGCTGCCTGCATTCTAATTTGTTGTGGATTCAGCCTTTCAGTGTGGCGATCTCCGGGAACTTTTTCCACGGAGATCACTCAAACAGCTCTGAGGGGAGCACAGGCAGAGCTTCACTTCTACGAGTCTCTGTTTCATCACAGGGTTGAGGCAGAGGGTGAAGCTATTGACACACGGAGCTACGCCTAAGCCACTTCACATCCTAATCGATGGCAGGTCCACTCCACTGCGAGTGGCGTTCCCCTTACAAGGCTGGGAAAGGACTTTAAGCACACGCACACCGAGCTGCTTTCTGGTCCAGCAGAATGTTCAGTTCCAGCACTGCGCTCCTCCTTTGTTCCTCCATCAAAACCCATTTGAGGGGTTGCTGCTCGCCGTTTGGCTGCGGCGAACGCGTGAAACAGATGGCGGGCTATTTATGGACAGTGCCACAGAGTCCAGCTCACAATCGAGTTGTTTAAAAGGATTTCTACTGTTTTTAGTCTCGGTGAGGGGAGTGTACAAATGACAAGAAGATTCTTACATTTGGACTTCTCCAACTTGAGTTAATCTCCTCAGGGAGGAGGCTCATTAACCCGGAGCAGAGCTGCCGCCGCCCCCCTGTGATGAGACGGCAAACCAGCCTTGATCTCTGTCACTCCTACGGCCACATCGTCTTTGTGCATCTTCACAGGAAACGGGCAGACATTAATGACACCAGAAAGCGCTCTGAACTCTTTTCCAACACGTCTGAGGACGGCGCCTCCTGTGGATGGTTGCCATGGAGTTGTGTCTGTGGATGGGACCAACAGTTAGTGATGTAAATAAAAACTTTGACATGCCGTCTGACAGCAGGTGACAGTTCGGAATCGCATTTATCCTTATCTTTCATTATGAAATTTGCGAGTGCACGTGAAGGTGCAGCAACACCTTATCGCTGCGGGCGCCTCAGCTGATTTCAAATTGATTTCTATCTTTGTGGAATCCATTGCAGATTCCTCTCAGGGCCGGCAGAGCAGGAGGCAGTGTGTTTGTGTGTGTGCGTGGGGGGGGCTGGGCTCTCACAGGTCAAGTCAGATTAATCTCAGGCTATCTGATGGGTCCATCCCAGAGCCACGCCATGTGTGAGAAATGGCACATTTTAGATTACAGCACTTTCTGTAAAAGCCTTTAGCTGTGCGGCCCGTCTCTCAGTAGTTTGGAGAAGCCGCGTTCATTTCATTTCTTCTTTTAAGGTCATCCCGCAAAGTCCTATCGCTCCCAGGTTCAAGGGCAAAATAAATCAGCAATGACATGAGGCATCAGGGCTTTTGTGGGGACTCAGAGGTCTCTTGTCTGCTGCTCAGGCTGAGAGATCCCTTTGTGTCAGACGCTGGATCACATTAACAGCCTGAGTCATTACGTTAATAGCGCTGCCACCAGCGGTACATGAATAATGCCTTCTGTGACGGGTAACAAACCCGCGCAAAAAGCAGAGGACTGTTATTAACCATAAATCCATAAATGGTACTCGAGTACTCTGCTGGGGGTTGTATATTAGGTGGTGCTCTCTGCGTTACCTGTTAACTCAACATAATCAGTAAAAACTACTGTTTAAGGATTTTGTTTTACACAGAAGAACAGCGTGTTTAAAGTGGGAGGTCCAATGCAGAAATGATTTCCTCTGATGATCATCTCGGTTCGGCAGGTGTCCTAAAGTTATCAAAAACTCTTGTTTTGACCATATTGGAGAATTAATGTTCTTTGGAGAATGAAGGTCTCTGCTCACGTGCAGATGAATTCTGGTGCGGTTCATTTCAGAATGATTTACCCAATTTAACACAATCCTTAGTTGTCTGTGGGTGAAAAATGGTCAAACCTCTGCAGGGGACACAGGTGTTACGCACTAAATATAAAAGCCGTAGACCGCACAGTAAAGGCGTAAAGACAAAATGTTTGTGTACATTTTTTTATGGGCATGGTGTAAATGCATACACTGCAGAGAGAACTGGAAAGCGTGGCCCCTCCCTATTGGGGCCCCAAACAGGAAGTACCTGCTGGCTCCAAGAAAGTTCCATCGACTTATTTAAAGAACGACAGCATCACCTTTACGTCACAAATGTGTGAAACTTCCACTAGCCTTACGAAATACTTCACAATACACTTATTGCACCCATCTAATCTAACGTTAATGGTATGCCCCATTTGAGGCTCGTACGTACACCTCAAGGGATCTGCAAGACACACGTAAGCTTCCTTAGGATGCAGACGCTCCTCTCTATGAGCCTCCACGGACCGAACAACCCAAAAACCCGCAGCACCTGTTCGGGGCCTTGATCCATGCACGTGACTAAGGTTTTCTATCACCTGACTACTAAAGCCTTTTCCCGTCCGTCTCAGAGCTGGTTTCGCTTGGTTTGAAAGCAGACTAACCAGATGAAGGATGACATTTATCAGTCTTCCCGCTGAGAAGGTTTCACTTTGTGGATCCGGAGATTTCCAGGATTCAGATGCGAGTGAAAACACTTTCCCTCTTTTCTTTGAGCTGCAGGTCACAAAGAGTTCATTAGTCCAGTTCTGCACACACAAGATGGATTATTTGCAAGTTCAAAGCATCCTGCAGGGATCATTTTCCAGCATCGTCACAGGCAGAAACGTCCCATTCACAACAATAGAAACTGACACCCAAAATAGTGTTAGACGTTGAAATAAATAGACTTTAAAAACCCTTTTTGTGACGTGTGAAGAAGTTTGTGTGTGTGTTGGTGTCAGTTTGTGTCTTCTCATGATTGGTGGATTCCTTGGGGACGCGCTGGCGTCACCAAGCTCTTCAGTTATCAAAACAAACCAGGTTTTAAAGGTTTTTGTGTCTTCTATATTAATGTTTTGCTGCTGGGAATGTCGGCTGAGTTAAAAACAGAGTGAAGGTAGGTGTGGCGCCGCAACCTTGGACAAAAAAAAGGTCAGAATGACCTGAGGCCTCAAAAGTGTTTAAAATTAACACCGACCATCAGAACTGAGTCTCCTGGACAATTTCAGAGTGATAGCCACCGAAAATCCACGTCCTCCATGTAAGCAGGAACTAAATTTAGAAGCAAGTTTTGAGATCAAAAGCCGAATCTCCCCTCACCTTCTCCACCTCACTCCGCTCCAGGGGATTGGTCTGAAATCAGGGATAGGAAGGTCAATAACGGCAAACCATGCATGCCAGATTCTCTGACTGGCACATCAAAGTTTCCCTCAGTGGTGCTCAACACTGCCTTCCTTCCCATCGCACCAATTTAGCGCCGTCCGAGGGGAGCTCCCTAATCCATGCTTCTGAAAATGTGCTTAATCAACCTCTGATTAAGAGGGAGCACGCCGAGGTGTCCAGAAACATCCCCGCTGCCCCCGTCTCCTCCTGAAGCTGGTCAAAACACAAAGAAATGGGATGTTTTCGTCCTCCACTCCTGATGCTCCCTCTCAAACGCCGCCAGCCTCCTCAGCATTGTTCAGGCCTCGCATTCATTACTCTCTGGCCACCAGCAAACGCAGAGCAAACATTCAGTTCCTCGTTTCTCCCGCTCCCTTCCTCCTTTTGTCTTTTTTAATGTTGTTGTTGTGAGCATCCCCCGGGCGTCTGCCAATGAATTAAACATCAGAGTGTTGGTGGGAAGGGCACTGATTCCTCTGAAAGAGTGGAAAGTAGAGTGCCGTTTGAGGGGACGGGAAGCACGAGGGCGAGGAACCATCGGGGAGCCACTTTGACCTCCAAC
>BSAI01000089.1:4533499-4559216 GCA_036245035.1 Adrianichthys oophorus | reverse complement strand
CCTTTGTAATCTTGTTTTTAATGGAATCTGATGACTAAAAAAACTTTTTAGTTTAGATTTTCCTCTGAGAGCGCATTTTCTCTAAATTAACTCACAACATAATTGTTTATCTCTTCAGTCAATTTTTAGAGGATCTGGAATCAGAGGACAATCTAAACTTCAAAGTTTTTTTAGTCATCAGATTCCATTAAAAACAAGATTACAAAGGAGTTGGAAAACTGAGCTCTGCCTCACAGCAGCACGTTTCAAAGATGAAACTGCAAGAATAATAATAATTTTTGATGATTGAAAAAAAAAATTTGCATTCGTGAACTTAATCCAAACTAAGAATCGATTAGAAAAAAAAATCCTCTTGTGTGACTGCATTTGTGTTTGCACAAGTAAACGACAGAATCTGAAAAATGTGGCGTTCTCACTTTAAATGGACTTAAAACTCTCAGAAAACAGGCAGTTCTAAGCTAAAATGATTTACATATAAAGGAATTGGAGGACGTTTATCTGTCATGTCTTCAAAGTTACTACATAATATGTTGTGTCGTCATGCTTTTATTCTGAATTTTTCATTTGAGCTTTTGCTTCCTACAGTTTTAAAGTTTCACAGAAACAAAAATGGTGCCCTTTAGCAGATTTTTTTTTTTTCCAAACAGTAATTGTACTTTCCCAAAGACTGAAGGCCTACTATGATAAAATGTCGTTTTTGGTGTTTTTAACATGTTCTTTTAGCATTTTTCTGATGATGGAGAACATAAAAAATAGAAAATGAAGCTTTAAGTTCTAATTCTACTAGATATAAAATAGAAAAGCCAAGTCAAGACGGTTTCTATCATTGTGAATTTGGTGTGCCGTCATCCAAAAGGTATCTAGTAGGTTCTAAAGATGAATGGACTGGTGAAATATTGCAGTATTTATAATTTTAACTTGTAAATGTAAAAAAAAAAACTCAAACAACAACTCAAACAGACATAAAAAAAATATTCCAAGATTCCAAGGCTACCTCTTTATGCAGATATCTTTCAGAACACTATTGGCACATCTAACAGTAACACACTATAACTGGCTTGTGGCGGCCAAGTGTTCATAGCGACGTCGCTTTTTGATCCTTCGATGTCGGCTCTTCCTATCATTGTGAAGCAGAATTCACCAAGCGTTGGATTGTTCACCCACTAATAGGGAACGTGAGCTGGGATTAGACCGTCGTGAGACAGGTTAGTTAGACATTTTTTAATGTCTTTTTTTCCAATGTTTTTTTTATCTTAAAATACAACAATCTACCGGTTTAATCCATATATTCCAAGCTTTTCCATATTTCTTTTCCCCTGATATTTAACCTTGGACATTCATCAACTACAAACTACACTCTTTAATAATTTGGATGTGTTATTATTGATACTAAAAATTATTTAGGTCAAGTGAGAAATCTCTAATTGAGTCACAGACAACATAAGTTAGTTGCATTTTTAATATTACACTTAATGGAGGTATATAAGAGATGTAAATGAACCATTTTTAGTGCATTCAAGAGTTAATTAAAGAATATTTTTCAGCAGAAATGTAATGTAATGTATTAAATGAGACACCTGCTGACATGTCTGCCCGCTGCTACATTTAGTTGTCTCAGAAATAAACCTGCAGCATTTGCTGTCATTCAATCTGTGATTCTTTACTTCAGGAAGTCGGATTCCCAGCACGGATCCAGACTATAGGTTTACATTTCCGGCTCTTCAACCGCGTGTCGATGACGAAAACTAATGGTGGAGGATGTAGGTATTTATAGGCCCCGAATGTGTCAGTGAATGAGTTTGATACAGGGGAACATGAACAAAAAAATGAAACACTTCCATCAGATATCTAAACGATACGTTTGAGGAGACCGAAAGATGGCAGTAAAAAAGACGTGAAAAGTTTGTGTCTGCAGAAGTCAGCGCTTCTAGGAGAATTCATTTTGTTTGCTGCCTCAGTCTTCCAGAAAATTACATTTTTTATGGACTATGTAATGTGCAGTTAATACAAGATGTCTTCAGTCAACAGCTGTGAGACCAACACAAGATGATCGCACGACTCCTCCCATCTGGGAGAGCCTCAGAAAACTCCTTCCTCCTAAACATTATACTCTGAGGAACCAGACGTTTTTTAGATGTTCAAAGGAGCTCCAGACGAACAGATGTGCAGATTTTTAAACACTCAGAGCTTAGAGGTGATTGATCTGAAGTCCAAGCCTGAGGTTAGCTGGTTCTGCTGGGGAGGGTCAACAGTTCAGGCAAAGAGGGATGAAGAGAAAGAGAAAGATCTCACACGTTTGCTCGATAAAAAACTGGCAGGAAATTTAAAAAAACTGGAGATTTCCAACAGTAAATGAGTCAAATGGGACACTTTTTCCGTCAACAGCTGATAAGTGAAGGTATGAGGAAAAAGCTAAAATAAGAAAACATTTTTTAGGAGGGAAGATGGACGACAAAAATTTCTACAACTCCAAGAATGTAATATGGTGCTAACTGGAACTATTTAGCTCCTGACTTGCATTAAAATGGTAAAATGAACAAATCTGTCGGCTGGTTTATGTTACACTTGTGGCAGAGCAGTTCCAATACTGACAGTGGGAAGTGCCGCCATCATGGACTCCCAAATGACAACAGAACAGGGCAGTAAATGTATAGTAGTGTCGGTACACATCAAGCGCTGTATAAACAACTCCAGTTTGTAATTTTTTTAAGTAAACAGTCATATTTTGCCACAGTGGGGCTGGATTGGACACACTGTCAGCAAAAGCTTATAAATAATGCAGTAACATGAACTCATTGGAGTTCACTAAAAAACAGAAACACCAAAATATCTCTAGAAGTTTCACATGCTGGAAAAATGGATTACAACAGGTACCAAATATATGGCCTGTCAGCTGATGCAGATCAGGGATCTTTTTTTTTTTCGCCTTTGTAAGGGTGACTGGAAGAAGCAGACAAGTTTTGAAATCTTGGACCTCCATCTCCTTCCTCTCCAAAGCCCAGATGCTGTCAATGTGAATATTCTCACCGGTACGTCGAAACCGCAGAACAGAGCTGACAGGCGAAGGAGAGTATCATCTGCATAATCAATGATCCCTGAACCCTGCTTGATCCGATGATGGTGCATTACGAATCATAAAAGTGCATTAATGAAAATGGGCAAATCTAAGAGCAGAAAATAACGAGCTCTTCAATATTCTGGAAAAGATCTTTTTTGGCAGGATCTGGAGGAGTGGAGCTAGCTTGGTAGTTTTTGGTTTATGAGTAAAGTTAGACAATAACTTGAAAACGAGATGAGACGAGAACAGATAAAATTCAAAGAAAGACCTGCTCAAGTCTTATGTAAACCTGCAATTCTGTGTTTTTAAAAGTAAAATGAACCATCAATGTCACAGTTCTCTGTGAATAATCTTTTTCTAGTTTTCCCCTTCATCATTCTTCTGACTTTCTTTGGAAAAAATACTGTAATGGCCATATTTTTGTTGTTATTTTTAGAAAACCAATAAGACAGAAAAGCTGCAGGTAATTTGAGAGGAGCACGAGTCGCTCATGAGCCAGTCATACTCCACTCATGTTGAGGAAAGAGCTCTAGTGCTTCCTTTATTGTCTCCTTCAGGAAAGGACACAGGATTTAGCCTTTATGGAAAGAGGCTTTTTTGGCTATTATTTTTTTTTTTTGATTAACCTTGACTTGGCCATCTTTGAAACAGTTTGCAGAAACACCCTTTGTCTTAAAATACCCAATCTACAGGTTTACACCTGTACACAAGCAATGCAAAAACTGTCATTTTATTCAACACAGATAGTTTTCTGCTTCATCTTCCTTTCCAGTAACTCCTTGAAAAACATTTGGTTCATTAGATAAGAATGGAAAAATCGTGCATTAAGGTGGTGCAGTGCTGATGCAAACGTGTAAGTGGGGCAGCCTTAATGTAAAGGCAAACCCAGTGCAGAGACAGTCCAGCCTGTCTCTGATGCATCAGATAAGTTTGTCCCACAGCATCGGAGAGTGATTTATGTCCCCGTGAGTGGATGGTCTTTTGCGTAGGCAAAACTGTCCAAAACAAAGCCAAAATAATCCATCTGTTGTCAGCTCTGAAAGTAGGAGAGCAACATTTTAATTAATGTAAGCCTTCATGTATATTTAGTCATTTTCCGGCTGGCGTGCACAGAATGTGCCGGGAATCTTTGATTCCATTTGTTTTCTTTTGGTCTGCTAAAATCAGGCGAGTTTAAAAATCCCGCAGGCAAGTTATGAAGCATTTCAAGGTGAAATATCGGATTTTTTTCCCCCCTTCCCTCTAAGTTGATTATCCAGGAGAAATGAGAAATGAGTCTCATATTTCAAGGCAGAGTTCAGTGAACTGTGGTCATGTGATTAATACCCTTCTCAGTCTTTGCCGAAAAGCTAATGCCTGGCTTCGGGTTCACAATAAACAACAACCACCTCCACCCATGTGCTCAGCCTAGTTCTTCTGTCAGATATCTGTAGCGTTTGTGAGGAACTTTGATCATCAGAGTGCTGTGCTTGTCCAAACCAACACCCACATAGTAAAAAAACACATGCAGTTCAGCTTGCGTAACATATTTTGCATTAGCTGGAACAGAGGAGGACTCTTGGAATGAAATGCCTCCTGATGGTGCTGACCAGCAGAAATAGATCCCTGCGTGAGGCTACACACTGAGCTGCACATTGTGTTTGTTGTGCAGGAGCTGAAACCAAAACAAAAGATGCAGGGAGATGTCAGCTGCAGCCCGTCCACGCCCACACACACACACAGGAAGACACCTAATTAGCTTTAAAAAAGTGAGTACTGCAGTGTAAACAGGATTAAAAGGTTAGTTCTTCCAAACCGCCAGACTAGTCGTGACAATTATTTTTGTTTTGTTGAGCGAGGTTTTGGGAAGTCTGGTGCGCAAAAACAATGCAGATGATTTGGTTCAAAGTTAATGCCCGTGGATTATTCTTTACACAGAATAAATTATTTTCTAAAAAAAGAAAAAAAAAAAACGAGCAGACTCACATCGGGTCGGGCACAAACCTCAACGATGGCCCTCTTCCGGCACACAAACGGGTATTTTTGTAACGTCACCACTAACAAACACCTGCGACACCAACATCAATGACAAATCACACTTTTATTTTTTTATTCACAAATTCATCACCTCACAGCTTTGCAGTTTGTTAACACTTTTATATGTCAATTCATGACATGAAACCTAAACCAAAAAAACAGACACCTAAACTGATGGGCATCAGAGATCTGTTGCTATCCAAACACCATTCAAACTTCAGTCTTTTTGGACCTCATTACTCACTGTGTTGCTATGGCAACCACCAACACACTCCTACAAAAGCATCAGATTTTCATTTACCAGCAGTTAACCCTAACTTTGCATTTTTAGACTTTTTCGTTGCACATACGTTTTGGGAGCAGTTGATCATTTTAACGTCAGTATTTGAAATATTTTCTAACTTTTTTGGGAACATACTGGGGCAGATTGATCATGTGACAAATTAAATGTTTCTTTGATATCATTTTAACACAAGAAGCAGTATCAAAAACAACATCTAAAATAGCATAGAGGATTTTTTTTAAACATATATACATTATACATATATATACATTTCTTATTTTATAAGAAAAAGTGCTAGAAAAGTCAACATCTTAAAGCTTTTTAGCAAAAAAAAAAACATGACTTACAAAGGAAACAGAAGAGTCTGTCCTCTCCACAATGTGTGCTTTACACTAGCTATATATTTTCTTATTGAAGTTTATTTGATTTAAATAATCAAATGTTTTTGGCTTGCATTCATTAGGTAACAATTTGAGTTGACCTTGACAAGGATTTGATGCCTACAAATGTTAGGAATGTGATGTCAAATCAGGCCTTAAAGGCTTCAGAACGAAGTTCACAGTTGTTAAAATGCAAACTGGGAAATGGAGAAAATAAATACATTTCTATAAACGTGTGAGTGTAAGAGTGTTTGGGAGTGTGAAGAAGTGTGTTATAGTGTGTGAGAATATGTAATACTGCGTAGGAGTATTTAAGGGTGTGTATGAATGTGTCAGACTACGTAGGAGTGTGCTACAGTACATGGGATTTGGTATTGTGGGTATGAGTGTAGGAGTTATAGTGTGTAAGATTGTGTAGGAGTGTGTAGGAGTGTATAGAAGTGTGTTATAGTGTGTAAGAGAGTACAATTACATAGAAGTATTTAAAAGTGTAGATGAATAGTGTAAAAGTGTGAAGAAGTGTACTGCAGTGTATAAGATATAGTGTGTAGAAGTGTGTAGGGGTGTGTAGAAGTGTGTTATATGTCTTTGAGTGGGTAATGCAGTGTAGAATTGTGTCTGTGTATTACTGTGTAGGATTGTGTAGGAGTGTATGCATGTAGGAGTGTATAAGTGTGTAGGAGTGTGTATGCAGCACACTGGGTGTAAAACTGAAAGTGCAAACATGTCTGATGAGACAAACTTTGGCAGCTTTCAGAGTCACCGTGTAGTTGGTTTGCAGAACACTGTGTTGCTTTACAGTTTGATTCCTGCTGTCCTGGTATTTATGTTCACAGATTTGACTGAAATGCACCTTTAAGAAAACACAAATGGAAGTTCTGCATTGTACAATGTGGAGTGAAAGTTGTGTAGAAAGACGTCTCCACTTCAGTTCAGCCCCGGTCTTGTATCTTCGTGTGATTTTGGACGTCAAATCAAAAGGCGGTTGTCAGAGCAGACAGCTCGCTTGTTTCACGCAAACGTTCCAGGTAGCTGCAATTTATAACAGCAGCCAAAGCGACAGACTTCACTTATCTCAGTCCAGCAACTCCGCCAGTGCCCTTTCACTCAACCAATCAGGATGAAGGTTGCAGGTTGGGTTATTTTTATCAAAACCACAGCCACCATTACAAATCTATGCTATCCATCCTTCTGTAGGGCATGGAGCTCTCCTCAAAGCCGCCTGTCTATCTTCCACGCCCGGGAAGCTCACAGGGGGGTTGTTACTGCAAAGGGCCAATTTGTTTTGCTGGTTTCACTCCATCACAGGAGGCATTATTTGGGATCCATCAGGAAAAAGCTCTTAATATGAGAAAGAAAGAGTGTACTCTGTCACTACACCGCTATTGACTCCTTCCAGCAACTCCAGTGAACCTAAGGCCACCACAGCACACCACACATGGACGCATCTGAACTTACTTAAACTTCCACCACGTGTCCTGAGGGTGGCGCTACTCCTGATCCTTGTGATAACGTTTGTGTGATAATAAAGCTGCTGCTCAAAGCCTCAAATGGAGAAACTTCCCCTCACCTGCAGCGCGGATCATCATATTTCATAAACCTTTGTGCAAAGCTGTGATTTATCACACCGCCTTATTGTCAGCGACACTTGGAATGATGGACTCATTCTCCGGGATGAAGTTATGTCTGTACCTGCGTGGCTTGAAGGGAAGACAATCTTAGTGGTGATAGCTTCACAGAGTTACAGGAGGAGAGAAATTTAATCTGGTGAAATATTTTCACTTCTACTACAGACAGCTGTTAAATGAAAAGCCGCCAGCATTTACGATTCACCTTTTCTGTTCTCTTTCTTTTTTAAAGCATCCATTTGCCTTCCTGACACTCCCAGTCCTGCCCAGTCACCTGTCACACCTAGTGGGGGCCGCCGGCCCCTTCCACCCTCATCACATCTCATCATTACGCCTCAAGCTGTCAAATTAAAACTTCCAAAACTGCATGAATGCCTCTTCGGAACTTTCCCCTTTTTCCCAGCAACATATTGTAGAGATAATTGAGGATATTAGCAGCCAGACTGTTACCCGGAGATGAAAGGCGAGTGGGGAGTGGTGACAGCTCCTCTCGCTTGTGGCGGTAACGAGGGACTGTCAAAAGTCTCTCCGTGTTTATCTCGGATCATCTAGGGGGGATTTAAAACCCTTACCTTCACAATTCCATTCTTTACGGCGCGTCCTTTATCCGCAGTGATTTACGGAGGCTCAGACCCCGCGCCGCGTGATGAATGAGCACTCTTCACAAGGTGTCAGGGCCAGGCAGCGGTGGGCGGCAGCCGCTCCAACCCCCCTCCAGCCCTGCCGCTTCATTTTCCCTTGGCTTTCGTTTTCTCCACTCACCCTTCCTCTCCCTTTCCATTTCCAAATTGGACTGATTAGATGTTAAACCATCAGGTGGATTTACACTGGAAACTGATTTGGACAGCAGGAGCAGCTCTTTATTGACGGCATCTGGACACCGTTTGATTGTAACCGACAGGTCCAATTTCAGATTGTTTCGGTTTGAGGGTAAAAATGGCACAAGATGTGAAACCTGACTGTCATAACGGGATCAAAACAGGGACCCCAACATTTTGTAGGCAGAAATGATTTTCTGATTGAAGGCACATGAGTTTGCTCACACAGGTTTGGCATCAGTGAAATACAGATCTTTAGGGAACATCCATGTTAGCCTGAACAACATTGAATCCTCTTCCTGCAGGCAGAAACGTAAAAGTTTGCTAGGTTAAGGCTGGAATGTCCTCCTTTTTCATTATGCCTGGAAGCAGTTTGGGTTTCAGTTTGTGTCACCGTTTGTCCTCACTACGACCATCCCAGCTCAAAATATCTATATATATTAAAATAATTGAAAATGACATAAGTCTGTTACAACCATTTCATTTCTGCCATTTCTTGGGCTGATGAAAACAGTTCTCACTGACTTGCGACCTTATCTTTAGCAGCAAACCTTTACAATGGAAATACCCCCCAGAGCTAATGACTGAGCTTGTGTATGGATGTCCAGCGGCTCTGGGACAGTCAGGTTGCTAAACTCAGGCAAGAGGGAAAAACATGCTCAAAGTGAGTTAGTCTTAGATGTTAAAACTGTTTTGCACTGAACTATTCTATGTGAACCGTATTAAGACACTTTAAATGTTTAATGACTTCCAGTTCCTGGGGTAACGCCCCCTGAAGAACATAGTAGAAATAACAGCTGTACCCCAAGGATGCGGGAAGGTGACCCGCACAAAATATCAAGGTTTTAGACCGCTCTCTAAACCCATAGAGATAAAGTGTTCATGCACATTTTTTCCTACGGACATGCTGCGGGCACTTACGTATCACGAGCACACCCCGTGCACGGAGCATTTGCACGAGGTCACCAAGGAGCCAGGGCTCACTTCAAACTAATGACTAGAGTGTGGCGTAAGAGCACTTTACCCGTACGCGGTGTTGGGGTAGTGACTTACGAGGAACGAATTACTGTAGTCTAATTACTTTTGTCAGTAACAAAGTAACATAATGAATTACATTTCAAATATCGGTAATTAAATTACAATTACTAGACTACAGAAACCCTAATTACTTCATTACTCTCATTTAGGTCCAGTGAAACCATCTTTAACCAGTTAAGTTAATTAACTTGTGTCAACAGTTGGCTCTGACATTGTCTCTTGGTTAAATTAAAGAAAAACTGATACTAAAAACAAAAAAAAAAAAAACTGTTACCAACACATGTGCACACGCATGCGCACTAATGCAGAGTTGGAGATCAGTGCGGAAAGTTCACTTTGCAAACTTTGCAAAGTTCAAAGTAAGATGAAGAAAGCAATATGGAAACGATTTAGATGAATCTAATAAAGTTTTTCTCTGTTTTATCTAAAACTTGTAAGTTAAGCATAAAACAGTCAAAGCAGTTAGAAGATCTCTAGTAAAATTGTACAATATGAAATGTCCACGTTTTGGTAATTTATAAGAAAAATATATAATAGTAGTTCCACATCTATGTTTCCTTAGTGGATATGTATCATATCAAACTTATATGAGATGAACAACTTTACGTGAAACTGCAGTCTTACAATAATCGTAGAAAACATTTACAAATCTCATTTGAAAAAATTGTGTTTTGACACAAAACGTTGGGCTGTTAAACTTTAGCAGTTGTTAGATTTTCTAAAAGCAGGCAGCGCTGTGTCGTCTCTCAACTAATGGAAGTTGCTAACAATATTCCAGGTGCAATGCTTGTTATTTAGGATTTTAGGACCAACTATTCCTGATGAAAATGGCAACATGATATTGGATCCACAGAGCAGATCTTCCAGATGCATATGGGAAGAAATCAATATGAAGAAAAGAGATAGGAAAATCGCACATTCTGTCAAGTGTTGCTGGAGAAAGACTTCTTTATTTTTGTCCAAGACTACAAAAATGTGAAGTACAAAATGCCTTACATAAGAATACATGTGCAATTTATCTTTGCCCTGATAGGTGATATTTCATTTTAGTTACGTTGGTAATACTTGAGACAGACATTTCTCCTTTTGGAACCTCAAACCCTAACCCTAAAAACAGCACATAAAGAAAAGATAATTTCCCTCTAAAGAATATATATTTTACTTACAGAAAACCTTCATGTAATGTTTTATTTTCATGTATGAAAAGCACATGTGTGGAAAAGGGAATGTGTTAGAAAAGAGTGAAAAATTATATGACCAATGTATGGTCATATAATACTGGAGATATTCAAATGATCTCCAGTTTGTTGAAAACAACGGCAAAACCACTTCAGGGAAGTGCAAGTCATCCTGGAGATGAACTGCTTAATGCCATAGTGTCAATGAGCAATCTGTCTGTACACCATGTCGAGTACTATCAGGCCCGGCCCTGGACAACACGGTGCCCTAGGCGAAAAGGGGTTTTGCACCCCCCCAAATCCATCTCCCCACTCCCCAACCCGACAACACCTCCGTCACCGTCTGGAACAGAAACAACGTAAGAGCCTGGAATATGATTTACATTAGCAAGAATGGTAGGGTTTGATAGATGCATCTCTAGTGTTAAAGATTTAAAGATAGGGGAAAAATAGATTGCCAGTTAAATTTGTGTTTTTCAACCACAGACAAGAGTATTCTTTGACCGAAATGTGGGCGGTGGGGGGGTGAATTACCAAACAATTGAATGTAAATAAAACAGACAAACCTCTGCTTTGAGTCTGCTCTTCCTCTTCTTCCTTCCCTTTTCCCCTTAAAGCTGTCCCCGAGGGCCTGTTTTGCTGCTTCTTCATCTTTAAAGTTTTAAAAAAGCGTGAACAGTAGCAACCCCCCACCCCCCGACCCCAACTAGCTTAGGCAGCGGCCCCGTCAGGTAAGGAGGGGCGTCACACTGCACAGAGCAAAGTTATTGATTACGTCAAACTTTTGAGTTATTTTATTTATGTCCAAAATTATTACTTTTTAAAATTTTAAACTAAATCAGTGGTGTGTCGAGCTGTTATAAACTTGTAAAAAATGTCATTAGCCTGTAAACAAAACCTTTGTCTCAACATTTGGATTTGCAGCCCCCTCCAGCAGATAGCTACCCTAGGCGGCCGCCTGTCGGGCATTCAACACTGCCCGTACAGCATTACAAATATTTCACTATACACGCGCATGACAATGGTACGATCCATTTTCATGACATCTCTTATGGTGGGCTTACGAGCCTCAAGGGAACTCACATGTACTCCCCTAATAAATAACAACGGAGATGTAGTCAGCACACTTTGGCATACCGTAACTCCTAAAACGGTCATGTGATCAACATTCATCAGCTGACTCTGACGCGGAGAAAAGCATCTGTTTACATTGGCTTTGCACCGTTATTACGAATGTAAAGAGACACGTTATCTGCAACAGATTCAGATGATCTACTTCACTTGGTAAAGTACTTCACTCCTGTAAAGTGCTGCATGTCAGCCCAAGGATACTTTTATTACGCCTCAGAATTCACTGGATCACGTTAATTGCATCAACATTTGAAGAGGTATGGTCGTTGTACCTATGCTACTTGCTACCAACCAAACACACACAGCACCTATAAGGGTCGTACTTGTGGCGGAATTAAACTTCAGCTTCTAAATGTTAAAAAATTAAAGTAACAGCTTTGAAAAGGAACTATTGAGGCACTTTTTGGGTATCTTTTTAACCAGGGAACCTTTCTGGAAAACCAGATTCTGTGGGAAAGCAAAAGTCTGTTGGTATAAAAACCTAAAGTTTGTGGTAACGAGTGATGTCCAGAGAGATGCGGTTGGTTTCAAAGACACCATAGATCAATACGCCCATTCAGACGAAGAGCGGCCTGAAACCAGAGAACTTTGCGTCTGTGAGAAAAGGAAGTGACTGAATAAACCACAATCCATGAGGACAGACCATTCCACCCCCCTCCTCCAGACACAGAGGAGCTCATTTTCCAGCAGATTCATTCATGTCATAAGGAAGGCTTCAGGAAATCATTCCTTCACAGTAACTCTGTGAAACAGCTCACCTGCACACACTGTTCTTATTGTGAATTATTGCTGCCATTTCTTGCACTCTGTTCTGTACGGAGCAGCATCATTCTTTAAATTGCTCTACAATCAGAACCAAGTGATCATTTTGTTCCCTCCAGAAACTTATCTCTCAGTCATACATGGGTATTGTTTCTGCTGTTGAAGCTCCATTTTACAGCAGTTATATTGCATACATAGAACTGCACAAAAACCCTGATACTTTCCTTTCCAGTAATTTGGAGCTTAAACTGCTTTTCTGCTCATTTTCACTCAGGTTTTTCTGTTTGAATGGAAAAAGTGCTGGTTTCTCCCTTGGGCTGGTTCTTTTTTGACTTGATCCTTCGCAATTGCTCTCTTTGAGATACCGGGCGAGTGAACTCGCTGGCTCTGTTGTAAACTGAACCAGTCGCCGTACAAAAAGCCCGAAAGCACTTCTTGGCCTTGCTCACCAGGAAGTAAAGATGTGATTTTGTCCTTTAAACTTTCCAGGCTGGCTAATGTGAACGGAGGACCCAAAATGGCTTCAACGCTGCCACAATATCAGCATCAGAAGATTAAATCTTAAAATGTTCATAACTGGCAGTGAAATTTCTGCCTTTATGTCTCGACTAAAAGGCTTTGCTTTGACTCTGTGTTGTAAATCTACCAGCAGGCCTGAAACAAGTCAGAGGGGTTTTTTTAAACCCAGGACAGACAGCAAACCTTCTGTTTGTGAAGCTTGTAAAGCCGCAGCGATGAGGCAGCGGGAAAAAAACATTTTTCAAGAACTAAATGTTCCTTAAAAGCACCAAAGTAAGACATTTTACATGTTTAAAAAAACAAAAACTGATTTTCTGTTTTCCCACTTGGTGCTTTGAAGAAAATAGTATTTCAGAAGAAAAAGAAAAGTTGAAATTTCGATACCTAAAAAATGCTGTTAATAAAATGTGAAAAAATAAATGCACTTTTTCCAAGGATAAAATATGAAAACGTCAGTTTAATTTACCTTTAATGTGATTATACTATGGTCTGGGTGAATACTTGATTCTGATTAGCTGCAGGGTGTCCAATAAAAAGTGATAATGGTGACGTTCCGGTCACATAGCCTGAATGTTCTATATTATTGTGCTGGCTTAAGCACCAATTGGTAATTGTAGCTACAGAAACTTAAACCGTAGGTTGACAGACGTTATTCCACAGCAAGAAAGTAGAAATGCCTCTATGATGGACATGACAGGATCTCTGTCACATTTTAACAACAATATTGACTTTAATTTTGAAAGTTTGTTGTCTACATTTCTGTCTTATTGCTTGATAAAGAGTGAACACATATTTATGAATATCCACATTTAATGAACAGAGGTAATGGCGGATATTTCTTTACTCAAAGCAATCTGGGAAACTAGAGGAATTTGTTTCATTGAAACAAACTTTAGCTTCATCATTTGGACAAAAACAAGCAGAAAGAGGTGAATGTTCCCACTGAAATGATGCTTTGGGTCACTGAACATGATGTTTAGCAGATAAACTATTTTTCTCCGCTGGTTAGTCCTCATACATCAGCTACAGCAGAGCGGAGATGCAGGTTCTGCATCCATTACCATGACAACAAAGCATATCAAATATCCACTTTATGTGAAAAATGCTGAAAAGCTTCTCAGGGTTATCATTGTTTAGTTTTGCATTTTATGACATCAGAATTTGTTTAGCTCACATTTCATTTGTTCTCATGTCTTTACGTTCTTTATGTGGTGAAGTATTTTTGCTAATGTCGGTTTGATTGACAGGCTTCACAGTAAAGGGCCCGTTAAAAAACAATCTCGAAGTAAATAAAACGATTTAACGTGGCGTGACATGATAACGTGGACGGTTCTGTTCTAAGGCTAAATCTACATTCTTTGGAGTTTACCTGTTTTTCTAAAAGGCAGTGATTCCACATTAGAACCAATCACTGTGCAGATCTAGTAAGGCCCCTCCCACTTCATTGGTATAAGAGGTAAATGCTTTTGACAACTTAATCATGTACCTACTTTGACCAAATTGTGCTCATTTGTACAGTTTTTCCCTCAGTTTTTCCCTAGTTTTCAGTTGCCATGGCAAAAACATCTACAAAGAGTGGAGAATATTGTTTTGTTTTTTTTTCAATCTAATAAACAAATGTATGACATTCTGTCATCAATAGCTCACATCAGGACTCAGTTATTAAAAAAAAAAAAAAAAAAACCTTTTGTTCCTGTGTTGTAACACAACAAAAGTTAGATGTGATTTTTTTTTTGTCTTTCTTTGTCCAGAAGTGACCAATCAGAGAACCTGTACAGCTGCTGGTTTTTTTCCCCGCCTAACTTGTGAAAGCAAATATCTCTGAACTGGCCTTTTACTGGCAGAACTGCACAAAAGTCATTTATATGGAGACTTTTTCTCATATTCAGTTGGTATAAAATGCTCAAACAGTATAAAATTAAATGACATTTTGGCTGCTCTGTGCGTTAGATGAAATGTGCACCTAAGTGTAAAATGCAGCAGTCCAAGTTTTGTTGGGTGATGTGCGGTGTCTTGTAGTTAAACTAAACTGCAGCCGGGTCTCATTGCAGTGGCTTGCCTGTATTAATTTCATGGTCTGCAGCCCCTGACAACCAGCAGGCTGCTGGGAAATCATGTGATTCAGCAAAATCATGATTCAATTATGTTATTTGCTATTGAAGGCTGCAGTAATTAACTTGATCTTGCGACCCTAGCAATTGATTTTCGACTGGGTCATCAGCTTGCAAGCAGCTATAATAACACGCTATCTCTGTTTGAGCAACTCACCAGTAAGTTTAAAAAGAGAGTGGAGGAGGCAGTGACTCCAATCAACAACAGGTTGGAACTTTTCTACGCACCGGATTAAAACGGATGAGTTTACGCAGTAATAAAAACGTGCCCTGCCTCGCAGCAAACAGCTAAAAACTTCCTTAAAGATGTTGGAAGCATTTTACTTCAAAGGTTTAGGTTCTTTATAGGCGAATGTCGTAAGCGTGAGATGGATTTCGATAATGAAGAAGAAAAAAAAGGAGTGACAAAGTGAAGTGTCATTTTATTGACATTGTTATGCTGACAACACGTTAAGATTTGTTTAAAGAGTTTGGATATCCAGCCTCGGATCCGCTGGGAGTGCGTACATGACTTTGCATAAGAGTGGCGCGATTAGCATTCAAGGGTGGAAGCAGATTCTTGCTGACAAGTCATGGCTCAATCATTTTAAAAACAGCAGGTCCTTTGTGTTTGTGCGGCTGCGAGTTTGTCAGGTTAGTCCATTACGCACAGATCAGCCACGGATGAAACACAAACACAAGAACAACGTCAAGGTTATCTTAGTTCCACATTTTTAAATCACTTTCCCTCAAAATTTGATTTTCCTTTCAGTTCCACTCATTTTTATTTCAATTTACAGGCAAAATAGTGAGCCGCGTGGGGAGCTGTGGGGGTGTGCATGCTCCGGCACTTCTCTGAAGAAAGATTATTTCACATCATCTAACGAACAAGCCCTGTTTCAGAAAGGTGCCCCTCTCTTTCTATTAGACGGCTTGCAGCTCCGGCCGCAAGAGCTCAACTGAAGCATGATGTTCCAGTCTGCTGGCCAACAGCCTGTGCCAGCTCCGCCTTGGAGAGACAGAGCTGATATTTCAGTAGATTTGATTTTCTTTTTCCTCCGACTTCACTGCCTAAAGACACAAAAAGCGCTCAGAACCCCCCTCTGTTTGATCCGTGTAGATGGAAGAGCAGAGCTGAAGTGGGCTTACGTTGCAGGACGTTAATGAATTGTTATGTGATTGCATCGCCTGACTCAAAGGCAGCTGTTCACAGGCCATCTATCATCTTAATCATTCAATTTTGGTGCAAAACATGAGGATAGAATATGTTTGTTGTGAATGTTATGTACACAATTGGTTTGAAAAGAAATTCTCAGAAAAAAATTCCTACCATGTCTGTGTCTAAAGACAGTCAAGAACACAAGAGGGCCAGAGTAAGAGTCGGTCTGAAAGGGCTGCCAAGACGTTTGAGCTTTGGGACTCCAGAGCAGCACAGTCGAAGCTGCTAGAAATGACTCAAAGAACACAAGCAGGACTCATCCAGGAGGTCATCAGAGGAGATGTGGAGAACTGCTGGCCTCCCTGGACTCGGTTTATGCCTCTCCTCTACAGACAGAAGCACAATCGGTTGGAATTCCAACATTAATTTACTTCTAACTACTTTACTTTCAACTACTTTACTGCCTGGCGATGACTTTAATACCAACAACCGTCTTTAATTTTATTCAGACTACTTTAAAGTGTTTTCGTAATCAATGTAATTCCAACCCGACTTCACTATCAACTATTTTACTACCAACTGCTACCAATTATTTCCCTTTACTACCAACTACTTTACTACAAAGTACCTTACTACCAACTTGATTTTAATTTAAGTTGATGAGGAACAGTAAGGCTCCAGTGTTAAAGGGTTAACGGTGAAACTTCTCAGTCTTGCAGTAGCAAGTGTGACTCCATTTTTACAAACCACTTTCAGCTGTCTGTGGGAGGGGTTGAGTCACCAACTGCAGCGCCAGCTGACTTTTGAGAGCAAAAACAATCTGTGATCCAAATCAGAGTCTCCATAATGACTTGCTAACTTGTAGAGGGTGGAGTTGAATTGCTAGCTGATCCTCAGTTAAAGTCTGCCTTTTGTGAACAATCTGTTTTTTAAGACGGGTGTGTGAGTATTTTGTTGTTCGTCACACACCACCGATAAGTTACTCCCGCTTCCAAAAGGAAAAGTTCTGGTGAAAGTCTTGACCTAAATCTGACTGAGCTTCTGCTCCATGACTTTAAAAAGTCACTCAAACTGGAAAACCTGAAAATGTGTCTGAAATAAAAAATGTTTTGTTTAGAGAGGAGCTGCATTTATTCACGGACAGAAAACAATTACAAAAGCTTGATGGTGTCTGTAAGGGGTCAAAAATATGCTAAGTTTAGAATCTTTTTACCCAGAAAAAAGCAACTTTGGAAAAATCCCCAAAAATCTATGGTCCTTTATGAAAAACTTTAAATTTTTTGTGTACTTAATGTAAAATTTGCTTGATCTGAGGTATTTGTGGATCTCAAAAACGCAAAAATAATCCAGTTTAATTTGGTTAAATACAATCCACACATTCCCTTTGTCTGCCAGCACTCACTCTTGTTTCTCACAGATCATAAATTACATCCTGCAGGATCTGCACCAATTTTTTTAATAAAGTCTGATTAAAACTATGATGTTACTGGGAGTTAAATTAAGTCTGCAGTGTCCAACATCATTAGCAGTCGAGAAGCATATTTTTTTGATGAGCCAAATTTATTGATGTATTGATAAGAAGCGGCACTAGCATCTGGGTTTCTCAGCACTTTCAGAAATCACTCCAGCTTTGGCTCTCATGACGAAAACACGCGTGACAGTTTAGCTGACAACCATGAACTTTGCCGCTCCGCTCCGCGCTGTAACATTATTAATGTCTGGGTACATTTCAACAGTGTAGAATGTAAATCGATACGCCGTTAATTTAATTTGAGAAAGAAAAAACAAAACAACAAAAACAGCCATCTATGCAGATTGCAGACAGCGAGTGGTGCCAAGTTCCAGCAGTAATTTGTTTGGAACTGTCATCTTCTCTGGAAGTTCTGAAATCAATCTTCCCTGAAAGAAGAACGGCTGTTTTGATGCGTTCAAAGTTACCTAAAGTGTGTTGCAGTAAAACAATAAACCAGTTAAACTTCTGCGGAGTAAAAGTTTCATAAGTAGAGCAAACGCTGCCAGAGGTATTTTTAGCTGGACCAAACTTGGGGGTGCACCATCTCTTGTAGTTAAATTTAGCTGTGGTTTATCCGTTTCTGCCGTAACATGGTGCTTTAATTAAAGGAAGGAGATTGAAAGTGCCAGGCAAAAACAAAGTGCAAACATATGGTGTTAGTATGCTCTGGAGCCGGCTGCACAGCGTGTTCTCCAGGATAAACAACATCATAAAAGCCCACTTCAAAGAAATCCAAGCGGGATGATGGTGAGATGATTCTTTCTGCTGGCTCCTGCCTCCCTGCAGTTTCAGCGCATTAGATCTGCAAAGGGACGGACCGACACACGACCAGTTCAGAGCAACACTACGGCGGATTGTCATGTGATCCTCAGTGGATGTTAGAGCTGCTTGAACTGGTCAAAAATGACTTTCAGCTCAAATAAATAAACAAAATGAATATAGACGCATTGATCAGTCAGACCACTTTCTGTATGATTGTTCTTGAACAGCAAAAAACTTTTTTTAATTGCATGTAAATTATTTCTTGGCCCTTAGCCCTTTTGCAACTTGTGTTTTTGTTGTAGTGTAAATAAAACTGTACAGTCATTCTATTGGTTAGAATAACCACTCTTACTCTGATACCATTCTTATCATGTTCTTGATTATTGCATTTCCTTAAATGACTAGTTTTGGTGTGTCGTTAAACTTTAGTCAATAGGCCCCACCCATTTCAAGCTTAAACCTGAATGCTCAGAATCCTGTAGGTGAGGTTGGGAATTATTTATCCGGTGTTCTTCTTCTGTGGAGCTGCAGCAGAGGCTGCTGGGACTTCCAGCTTTCAGTATCTTTACGTCATTTGTTTCTCTATAGTGTTTTCTTCTTCGTCTTAGAGCAACATTTCATTTAAAGTTCTCAGGTGGAAAATCAAAAGCTATCATCTAAAAAAGCAATATACTATGTGTGTGTGCCCTTTTTCCTGATCTGTTTTACAGCTTTGTGCTCAAATACAAACTTCACCCTGTGACTCATGAGAGGGCGCAGTAACTAACCTGACAGCTGATACTCACACAAACCAATCAGTCTTTTTCCCATCTGGAAAACTGTTCAGGTACATTACAAATACACTCAACTTTCATCCAGAGTGAGACTGGTTTTTAGGTTTAAAATCAACATTAAAGTTGGGAATGAAGAGGTCAAAGGAGAAACATTTGAATATAATGGCAGGATAAAAAGCTGATGATGATAAAGACGTAGAATACATCTGACACAATCTAGGCTTTTTCTTTCGAAATCCTGAAATTCCAAAAAGGTCACTAAACAACCTTTTTTTTTTTTTTTAACTCAAATGATAGTTTTTTTGCAGCAGAAAAAGAACAGAAGAATTAAAGGCTGAGAACAGTCAGTTTTGGTCTTTCTTTTGATATTTACATTTGAAATTGTTCTATAAATAGAATTTAACTGTCAAACCTTTTTCCAAGGATTTCTAAGAGTCCATTTATCAATTAACTAAGGCTTATTGGAGGTAGCTGGATATGAAGCATTACTTTTTGACTTTTCTGCTTGAGGCGGATGGCTGGCGAGTACAACCAAGTGACAGCTAATTTCCCCAGACACTGGAGGTAATGACCAGGCTGCAGCGCGCTCGTTTTTAATCTAAATTCAACTGCAAATGAGAGGAGCCTGTTTTGAAAATACAAAATGACAAATGCATGTCTCATATTGAGCAAGCGGGCACATGTAATGGATATTCTTCATAATACGTGGTATTCATCAGCTGCCAATATCCTGTTTATGAACTCAGGATTTTTTTACGTTGTTGACGACTTGCAGCTGGACTGAAACTCCAGGACGAAAACACTGTAAAATGATGTTATGCGATGTGACACTGTGTGATGTAACATCACATGAAACCTGTCACAAAATAAACTACATCACGCCTGATTTTGTCATTTCCTGTTGCCTCCGCCGTCCTCTTGTATATTGTCCATCATTTTCACCGGAAGACAAACGAGTCCCTGGTCCAATCCATCTTTCGTCTTCACCGTTTGTCTCTCCAAGTGTCATCCTCACATGTTAGGGCATCAGCTGTGAAGACATCTCTGGATGAGGTCAGCGCCGACACTGTGCCTCTATTAAATCTCTTAAAGAGAGCGTGCTGCGCCGGCGTGTTGGGCTTTATTCTCAACTGCACAACAGCCCCCCTTCAAATGTGACAGCAACCATATGCTGCGCCGCTTGCCGACAGGAAGAAAGATAAAGAATGTAAATAAGCAATTCAACCACACTGAGTTCTTCAAACCTGAAATGTGTTTTTCTTTTTCCTCTTATTTTACGGCTTAAGCAGACGGCAGATGGTTAAAGTGACAACAGTCTGCTGAGCGGCAGATAAACTGCAATCCACAACAGTAAACAAACTCAGTAGGACATTATGATTTAAAACGGATAACTGATGCAAGCAATTCACGCAGCATTAAACCATTCACTTCTGAGAATAAGTATTTGCTTTCTTAGCCCATTATCTTCTACATGTCTGTCACAATAAAAACTAACTTTAAAACCAAAGAACATGAGTGAAAGCTAAATTCAGTTTCTAATGCTTTTTATAGAAGCCACACAAAAAACTTTTACATTTGTAAAATATTGGCGTAGAGAGCGTAAATAAAGGCGTGGACGATTTCGCTTGGGGAAGTTGGCAACTGGAGGTATTCAAATTCTTTCTAGTGTGTTGAAAACAAAGACAAAAACATTTCAGTTAGGTGCAAATTATGTCCTAGAGATAAACTGCTTTCCACTGCCCTAGTGTCAATAAGAAACATGTCTACACAGTGTGTAGAACACTATACAATGTACATTTTTCATGTTTGTGTGTTAAAATTATGAGGTGGTGCTAAAACCCGGATGCCCTTGTGTAGCCTTTGTTGTTATTTTGTGGATTTTACAAGGAGCTCTTGTTTGTGATAGCTTTATTCTTTGAGTGGAAAAAAGTTAAGTAATGAGTAGTGAATTACTTTTTAAACTGAGGAATGAGTTAAGAAATTAAATTACAGTAATCAATTACTCTTTAAAAGTAATTACACAACACTGCATACAGCCCCTGTGAGTGACACCACCCAGATTATCACACTACCACCACCGTGTCTGTTACCCTGATATAGCTGTTAGTTTGAGTCCAGATGTTTGGGGAAACACTCTCCAGAATTTCTTTTTTTTTTTTTGTCTAATCAGTACACAAAATATTAGTCCAAAAGTTTTCGGAATAATCTGGATGTTTCTGAGTCTGATCTTAAGTGTGTCATGTGAGGCTGGCACTTTATCAAACCCCAATTCATACGCACTTTGTGGAGTTTATTGTGTTTTTATTTGTAATTTAAACCACATGAAAGCAATAGTTTGTTTTACCTTTAACTGCTCACTTTCAGTCAAAATCCTGTTACAACACCTTTGATCCTAAAAAACAGAATGAAATGAGTTTTTTTCAACTGAAAGGAGCAATCTACATCTTCTTCCACCAGCAAAGTTTAATGCAGTAAATAAAATGCATAAACCTTTGTCATGATTTTGAATTATTTAATGTGGTATTGCATAGTTTTCCAGAGTAAACTTCAGTCTGTGAAGAAGACCAATAAATCCTGGAGAAGATAAATCTGGTCTGAAGGATGTCTGGGAAGAAAGCCTGCTGAAAATTCAGAGAGGATGTGAAATGCCAGCGAGTTCAGGTCGAGGTCATGTGGTATCTTGCAGCCTCGGATTCAGCAGTTATTTACTAACTACTCGGCATTACCTGCTGTTATGTAAAGCAAAGCATGGCACAGATTTATCTGCAAAAGCACTTGACACAGTGCAGTAACACCGGCGTGACTCCTTTAAACCTGCTTTCTGAGATAAAGCCAGCCCAGGTTAAGGCAGTGAATAATGGAAATGAGACACTGATTTGCTCTGAGACTACGGTATGTTAACTTCAAGAAAAGAAAAAAAAAATGCACTTGAAAAAGGTATATATAAAATCTCAAAAGACCAAAAAAATAAAATCTGTGTTCTGACTGTTAAAACTATTAAAATAAAAGAAAGCTTTTAGAGAATGGAAAAAGAAGGAAGTCATTTTATTTTACACCAAAAAATAGTAAAGATTTAAGGGTCTTTTATGATGTAAACCATTAAAAAAGAAGTAAATAAACTTCCAAAATTGAAAAGGCCTGCAAGAATACATTTTAAATGACATTGAAAGATGGAGCAGCTCAACAATAGAAAACCTCAAATCAGCTAGATTCAGGGAGTAAATCTTATGCTACGTTCACACTGGTCTCTGAAACGCACGTTCGAGCGACCACTTCCAATGACAAGTCTAAGTAAATGCAAGTTTTTGGCTTCTGCGTTCAAAATTCTCACGTTCTAAGTTTCCAAGTCAGTTTTTTGGATTTACTTACAAAACATGCAGCAATTGAACCTATGCTGAAAGTTAAATCTGAACTTTGACCAAGGGACTCGGATTTGGTAGGGACATGTGGGTAGCGTCCTTTTCAATTGACAAAAGTGCCAACTGTTTGAAAAGTGATTACAGAGGAAGAATTAATAACTGAAGTTTGGGCCCTGCTGGAATTCTATGACACCAAGTCTTTCATGTATCGAAACAGGGCTGTGATAGAAAAAAACCTGGAACAAGATTTGCAGGATTTGCAAATTTCAACGATTCATACCAAGCCTCTTAAAAACTATGGGTACGTGCAATGGTATTTGATATGTACAGCCCAGTGTGAACACCATATGTGAAAAGCCTGTTTAAGAATGCCCGTTTGATGCGTTCTTGAACGTGTAACACATGCCCGGTGTTTAGATAGCTTTAGATGAATTTGTTTGCATTCATGTGATGTTTTACCACAGTGATAACACTTGGGTTTTTTTTTTGTTTTAAAGGGGGGAGGGAGGTTGTCAGGCTAAATCTGTATAAACCAGCTTTTATATTGTTAGATTTCTCTTCTCCCTTCTCTTCAGGTTATCTTCACTATGTTTGCTGCAGTTGCTCTTCAGTCTTCACATTTTCTCCTCAGATTTTGTCCTCCAACATGCATGTTTTACACTCTGATAGCCTCCATTCTATACATAGACAAAAACTATGAATTAAACAATTTTTTTTTTTTTTTTCATGCAAAACTTCCTTTTTGTTGCTGACTGATAAAACATTCGGGGCTTATCCGGGATTTAACTCATCCTACTTCCAAAACTAAAGAGAACATGTCAGCCAAGACTAACAACAATATTACTAAGATGAAGTTCTTTTCCAAAACAGTGAGAAAACATAATTTGAATTTTGAGTGTTTGATGCATTTCATCATGCGCCACGACAAATATTTTTATAAAAATCCAATTTATTTTTACAACAAGCACACCTTCCTGCAAGCCTTTCTCGTTGTGTTACAGTTCATTTATTGCATGTTGTCTGGAAGCAGTTATATTTCACTGTGCTCATTAAACACACAAAGGAATGAGTCAGCAGTGCCTTTCTAAGAATATGGCAGAAATGCAACAACAGCTGCAGATGACTAATCATTGAGCATCTTCCAAAGGCTTTTCTGCTTTGTCACAGAATTATTGGCATTTAGAGAAGAATACATGCTTGTGAACCCATTAACAGTTTTTGTTCTTTTTTGTTTGTTTTGATTACAGAAACACACCCACACACACACACACCCACACACATATATATATATATATATATACATGTTTATCTATGTGTGTGTGTTTGTTGAATTAAACAATAATTGTGAAGAAACTAAATATCTTAAGACCCATTCCAATGACAATTGTGTTTTTGGTGTTTTCAACTTTTTTTGGCATTTTTCTCATTGAGGACACAAAGAAAATTAAAATTAAAATAGTGTTTGAGTATTTATTTATTTAAATCCTTATGAATCAGAAGCATATTAAAAAATTCAATTTGACAAAGCATGCAGTTGTTACATAAAGTCTACAATCAGCGGGCCACAAGCTCCCTGCTCCGCTCCATTCTGATGCATCCACTTATGGACAAACAGATGCATGAACGTCTTTGTTTTCCTCGTCTGAGCTGGGATCTGAATCAGAGCTGTATGGCTTTTTGTTGCACCAGTTGTCTTAGATTGGGGTTTTAATGACTTTAAGCTAGAGGTAGAGCACGTAATCAAAAGGATGATGGGAAGGCTTACTCCACGCCAGCAGTCCCGTCCACAACTTAGAGATTAATTTCTAATTGATGTCATAATTATAATGAAAAGACCACCGGGAACACTACAGAAATAAACCAACATGTGATTGGAGTGAAACTTTAAACAGGAAAATATAAAATTAATAAAAACTATTTTTGGAGCTTGTTGCTGAAATGACAAAGAAAAACTGTCCTTGGAGGTAAAATATGTTTTCTTGTTGCTGATGTGTGTTTAAAATGAAGATGGTAACTTTCTGAATAAACGCTTTAAGACTTCCTCCTGTTCTGTTACCTTGTAACGAAACCTGAGCAGAAAGCAAAGAGGAAAGAAGGCGGGTCTCCCATCACCTGATCACCCAGACCAGCAGACAGCGCTGGATGTCTGTCCACTTGCCTCATTTCCATCCCCATGGCGCTCTGGATAATAGAGATCAGTAATTGGTTGCTATAAATCCTGGCTGAGGACAAGGTGGGTCAGAACAGGCTGATTACTTAGGCATTACAGTCAATCTACGCAAGTCCTTGAATTGAAAGATTTGGTGAGGTGGATTCTCATTATCAGGCTCAGTGCACGCATGCATTTGCGTGAAAGAGGAAGGGCCAAGGTCCCCTTCCCATCCCCAGTTGGAGGATGACATAATGCAATGCTCCAATGCCTTCAACTGTGCAGACTCGTAAACATCACAACACATTTATTTTCTTCATGCTCCACAGTTTTATAAGAACTTCTTTCCAATGGTTGCAGTATCTGCTTACTGTTTCAAGATTCTTTGGTGGATTGTGGACTTTAACAGGACACTGAATGTTCAGCGTTCAAGTCCAACTTGGTCTTTTCTTATCGCCTACATTCATGTTTTCCAGTCCTGGTCCTCGGGGCTCCTGTCCTCCATGTTGTCTATTCTACATTGGTTAAACAAACCTGGCTTCCATGACCATCATTGTTTGCCAAAGTTTCTGTAAAAGCTGACAATGAACTACATCCAGTGTGTCTGTGTGGACATGTTTGTGCACGTTTGGGTGCCTCTAAACCAGGTTATATCACCACGTAATAATCAACATTTTACAAAACTATAAAAACAAGCACGGCGCAGCTTTCTGATTTCTGCACAATTTTTTACTGTAAAAAAAAACAACAAATGTATGTTTACTGGCAGGCAGAACAAGTTCAGTTCCTATATTCAGTACCTACAGCCAAAAGGTGAAGGTGTGAACATAGATCATTTAGTCAACTGAGCTTTTTGGGCTGTTACCTTCTGTTCACATCTACAGTGGGGGTCGAAAGTTTGGGCACGCCAGGTAAAACGTTATACCCAAGGAAAGATTGAAAAATCTCCTAAAGGCATCAGTTTACAGATGAGACATTCTTTTAATATGCCAAAAAATTAAGCTCTTTCCATCACTTACCCTTTCAAAATAACAGAAATCAAAATAATGGTGTATGCAAAAGTTTGGGCACCCTGCTGACTTAGTACCTTAACCCCCCCCC